>PVIJ01003552.1:0-14997 GCA_004024925.1 Scalopus aquaticus
AAATATCGAATGGTTTCACTTATAACAGGACTATAGGGAGGCCGGGTGGGAGAGAGACAATCAGTGGGGGGGGGTGGGGGGGAGGAAGGAGCTGGAGGGAGGGAAGGGAAAGGGCACAAAATGGAATAGAAAAGAACACAAGGGACCATGGAGATGGATCACGGGTGAATTGGTGGTGGGCTACCCAAGGGGAATGCAAAATGTAAAAGACATAAATAACAATAAAAATAAAAAAAAAACCCTAATAATTAGCCGTGTACAGCCATTGATTGAAAAGATAGGGTTATCATGTCTCTGCTTTAAATGACACAAAGTCAAATTTTCTGGGTTTTCATTATTCAACATAGTTTTTGCTAAGAAACAATTCAAACTGGGTTCAAATCTCTAACCATTGTCCCCTTAAATAATGTTTATATATTTGATTTTAACATAGACTATTTTGGAATCATATAATGTCATAGCCATATACTTTTTAATCTGGGAGAATTTAAATGCAAAAAATTTGATGAATTCAGACACATTTATGCATGCTATATAATTATTTACTTAATAAAAATAAAGGGATTTACATTTCACATATTTAAACTTTTCAAAAATCAAATTTTAGAAAAGAATGCTTAATAGCTGTAAATTAGTGACAATAAATGTCAGAAAGGATTTAATTTGTTGTTAACAATTTAAGCCTAGTATTTTGGGAGAAAAGTAGTAGTCTTCCTATAGTTCTATATTAATCATTATGAGACTTTTGTATGCCTAAATATTAAATATGTTATTTATTTGTATGATTTCTGTACCTTTTCTATTATATCAACTACTGCATATCTCATATTCAAACAGTAGTTTGAAAGCTTGTCGAAAATTATTTATTTTAGTGATATTGTTCTCCAAAATATAAAACAATATGAAAACAAAGACTTTGTATTTGTCATGATTTTGATTAATATAAACAGTAAATCTAAATTTACTGACACACATGTAAATTTAAGACATGTTGTTTCCGTACCTGACATAGCACCCTCTGTCTCTCACGTCAATAGTCACATCCATAAGCCTTCAGGGCACTCATGGTGGCTGAACCTACATGAAGTCAAAATTCTCAGCTTACCTCTGTGGGCAACCACTACCCCTCAGGTGTGGTAGGCAAGTGAGGATGAGCCCATGTGCCATTCAGGATGTCAGGATATGTTTTTAATAACCATTTTTCTTTTCCAACGTGATTAATAGGCATGGGTTATCTTTATGGTCACAAAATGAGGTTCACTATTTCAGAAGTTGCATTTTACAAAATTGTGTTGTGTTCAAAACACAATTTAGCTACTGTTTCTCTCCCTTAATGTGCTATTTTGTTTCACTCCAGTATATTCTTTTGGAGTGTTGAAGAGAATTCTGTGTTGTCTGTGAGTGGAGGTGGAATTTCCCTGTTGAAAAAGCATGGGAATTGGCAGTGAAAGCACCATTTACTTAATGGATATTACAGGGGAAATAGTTAATTTACTTGCAGGACAAAGTATCTTACTCAAAAATAATCTTACTTACTGGGAATTGTTTGATCATGATTAAACAGGGAAACCCAATGTAGATCTCTTGATAACAAACATGCTGTGATTTGTTAAATGCTTGAACGTTACAAGTCCAGTCAAATGATTTTTCATGAAGTCCAGCTCCATTTGTAGAATCTGAGAAGGAAATTATAAAGATTTCTAAATATTATTTGTAGAAATGAAATGTTATGCAAAGCCATTTCCTACTACATTAAATTGAACCAGAGGATAATTTAAGTTTTGCAAATGACATGACTTAGTGAGTGTTCTTTTAGAACACCGGCTGCTCTTATTTTTTTTTTAAAGACATTTAATGATATGGTTCACATCGTTTAGGGTCCAATCTTCATAATAATCTCAATGAATATTTCTCCCAGTAAGCTTTGCATGAAAAATTGTACTGTAATTCTATTTTATTTTTTATGGTATTTAGATTTTTTTGACTTAATAAATGATAAGGTGCAAATGGATTTTGAAATATTACCACTTTTCAAAAAATTGAATGTCAAACAGGTTTTGGGTCATGCACATTAGTAGCTATTGATACTTCTTGCTTGGGGTGGGGAGTGGGGTACACAAGGACTAGGGGAAAGAGTAATCTGGACTGGAAGTTGCTGAGGGTTTGTTGAAGACCAAGTTTGTTTTTTTAATTGGTTCTTACAGAAAACCTCCCCAACATTATGCCTATAGCAAGTAGTTACTACATTTCCATAGAAGACTAAATGATGGTAACCTGAGGGACGCTTGCTACTAACAAGCTGTTACTTTCTTGCCTTCACTTATTATATGTTGAAATGGGCATCTTAATATTCTGTTCTACCTCACTGTTTTGTTTTGTTTTTTCTTTTCTTTTCTTTGAAACCAGAATGAGACATCGTATAAACACTTTTTGGAATATAATAAGCTAATTGTGTGAGGCAAATGGAAGTCGGGTGTCATTTTCATTATGTATCATTTTAGATAAGGAAAGAACAAAATCTTTACTTATTCATCTTATCTCATCTTTCAGAAGCTTCAAAGGGAAATGTGTTTTTAAGAACGTGTATTGTTATGATTTGTGTATGTCTTAGCAAAACTTCACCTTGGGGTCTGTTTGTTTATTTTGTTACATTTGGTTATCAACAGTTTTTTTAAAAATAACTTTTGAAATTGTATCATTTCTCATTTTCTGGTTTGAATTAAAACAGATCATCAATTTGTAGTGATATACTAGCTTATTAAGCCTAATTCTTGCTTTTTTCCCATTAACTTTAAGAAAATGTGTCTCAATCAATTTTTGTATATGAATTACATGTTCATCTAAATTGTTAACATTTTATAAAGATGAAATGAATTGGCGAATTGATCCCCTTGGAAAATATTGATAATTTACTCATGATCTTAATATGGGTTATATACCTCTTTCCATTCTTCAGCATAATCAAACTGAAGTTCGTCTTTTATTATCCAAGTATATTGATTTTGTTTCCTATATGGAGAAAGAGGAAGAGAAGAAAAATAGAAAAAAAAAACTTTTCTGCCTTTAACCTTTACACTCCATTTATAAATCATGAAAATTAATTGCCTCTCTTGGTATTTCTCAGGAGCAGGGGTGATGGTAAGTAGGAGAGATATGATCTGGCTTGGGGTTTCTGGTTTTTAGGATAGTATAACTTGGGCAATTGCCTTCATTTCCCAACTCTTAAAAAGACCATTGTACAAGAACTGAAGTCTTATTTTCTGTATCAACCTGGGGAAACTTTTATATTCATTCGAAATCTTAGAGATGGACCAGTTAAGTAGGGATGATAAATAGTTTTTATTTCATAGACACAAAAAGACACTAAAAATATAATGTCTGTAAGTTAGAAGGAGAAGGACACATACCAGCTGGTGTCACCGATATGTGGAATCTAGAGAAAACAAACAATGGGTGAGTTAAAATCAAACTAAAGCTATCCCTGGAAAGCTGACTAGAGAACTAAAGCATCTAGAGGGGAATAGAAGGGGGTAGGACCAAGAGGAAGGTGTGGAGGGAGCACAATGGACTATGGTAGTAGACTGTGGGTGTCCTGGTGGTGGGGTGCTGTGGTAACAACACCTGAGCAGGGAGAGCCTGACTTCCAGTGCACAAACAATGAGGCAAACCAATGTTACCAAACACACACACACACACGTCTGATATTCCATCTGAATTGACTTTTCCTGAATTAACTTTTTGTAAGCATTTTGTTCCTTTTTAAAATTTATGCTATTTAAAAGTTTATTTTTCTTTCAGTTTGATGAAAAATGTTTCTGGAGCATTTGCGATTATTTTACTTTATCAAGCTTTCCACATGATTATTACTGTTTTTCATACATTATTAAAAGCCCACTTTGGTGTTATGGAAAAAGGACTTGGAGCAGAAGATTAACTGCAGATACTTTTATTACCACAGTCTTCCTCCAGCATAAGAACCATTTTTTTTTTAATTAACAAGACTAAAATGTATTATTTTGAAGGTTAGTAGGGGAAAAAGAAAAGACAGTCATGAAAATCACATCTAAAATGAACTTTTAAAACCATAATTGGTACAAATTATTTCTAGTGAAAGCCATTGAAAATAATTGTTTCTTTTTTTTATTGTTATTTATGTCTTTTACATTTTATATTCCCCTTGGGTAGCCCACCACCAATTCACCCGTGATCCATCTCCATGGTCCCTTGTATTCTTTTCTATTCCATTTTGTGCTCTTATCCTCCCCTCCCCCAACCCCCCTCTGTCCCCCCTCTCCCACCCCTGCTGAGTGTCTCTCTCCTATTTGGTTTCCCTATAGTCCTGTTATAAGTGAAACCATTCGATATTTTTCTTTTTCTTTCTGGCTTATTTCACTGAGTACGATTGCCTCTAATTCCATCCATGTCGCTGCAAATTGCATTTGTTTATCTTCTTTGAATGCTGAATAGTATTCCGTTGTGTATATGTACCACATCTTCTTCATCCAATCATCTATTTTTGGACATCTGGGTTGCTTTCATACCTTTGCTATTGTGAATAGTACCGCAGTGAACATACGGGTGTATGTATCCTTTCAGATTAGTGTTTTTGTGTCCTTTGGGTAAATTCCCAAAAGTGGGATTGCTGGGTTGTATGGAAGCTCCATGTTTAGCAGTTTGAGGAATCGCCATACAGCTTTCCATAGTGGTTGGACCAGTTCACATTCCTACCAGCAGTGTAGAAGAGTTCCTTTTTCTCCACATCCTTTCCAGCATTTGTTGTTGCCTGAAAATAATTGTTTCTTTAAGCTTCAGGGCAGGGGCTAAATCCCTATGACCGCTAAGATCTCATTCTAATTTGAAGCAGTATCTTGATTATTGTTGTGTATTCTGATGCCATCCCAGGGGAGAATGAGCTGTTGCTTTATCAGGTACATTGTCTGGGAGATCAAAGGGTCTTCATAGTTTCTCAGTTGTCTGGGAGGAGCATTTGACCCAACAACTTTATGAAATACTTCTTATGTGTCAGGTTCATTGTTAGATGCTGGGGGGTAGAGTAGCAACAAGACAGATATGATCCCTATTTTTGTGGTGTTTCCTGGAGTCATAGTTAGAGAGTCTGAGGTCACCAGGGCCTCATGGCAGGAGAAGGAATTATCATCCCCATTGCCAGGTCGCCAATATAACCACCTTTGCAGTGAGCACAGGTAATAGGTTCTCATCCTGGGTCTCTTATTACATAATTTGTTGAGCTAATACAGCACACTTTTAAACTGTCTCCTGATCTAACACAGTAATAGGAAACACAAGTCTTACTATTGAGAAATCTAAACTTTAAAATCTTTCCCTGGTAGAATAATCCAATTGTGTTGTAAACTTCTATATAATGTAGTTATTGAAGTGTGCAGTGATTTTCTCATTTTATTATTTTTAATCAGGAATTATTAGCAACTCAGATATTGACATGTGTTCTTTAATTGACACCCAATCATCTAAATGAAACAAATCTCTAACTGGCTAGAGATCATGATTCTCACTAAAAGCAACCATGATACGTTCCAATAGGTTTCCCACACTCAGTACCTAACAATCTTGAAGGACAGTGATCAAGAAAATAACTCCTTAGATATAAAATATACAAATGCTTTGCTTCTTTGACATCATAATTAAGTGATCATCATAATAATGATAGTAAGGGATAATCAGATCAGATAAAATATTATCTGTTTTATCTGTGAATTTTAAATGTCTGTAGCTCTTCAAGGCCTAAAATAAATCAGGGTGGACCGGCTATAAATCAGATAAGATGTTTAATAATAAGTTGATATGAGCATCAGTGTGATAAAATACTTATAAAGCTTCCATTGTAGTAAAGTTTGCAAGTGTCTTCTGAGGATCACTCACATTAGAATTACTGATGTGACTTTTTATTTAAAATGCACAGCCCCTCGCCTTTCCCAGACCTATTGAATCAGGAACTCTGGAAGTGAGAAATTAAGTATCCTGCATTTTATTTTTTTATTTTTTTTTTAAAAAGATTTATTTTTTATTTATACATACAAGCTGGGGTACAGGCCAGAGGCGTGGAGCGGCGAGAGGGCTCACCAGAGACAGAGCGGGGAGCAGAACAGGCAGATCAGAAATACACTGCTGAGCGGAGCAGCGGGCAAGGCAGGAGAGGTCTGCCGCACCATGTGGGATTCTCCCAGGCTGGCGTCGAACTCGTGTCGCCGCTGCCGACAGCTCCACAGCGCAGCGCTTAACCGCTGCGCCACCGGGGAGGCCCTGCATTTTAAAACACATCTGAGTGATTATGTGTATTGAAATTTGAAAATTACTGTTTTAATAGGTGATACATTTTTGTTTTCATGGCAGGAAGAGATAATCTCCAAAACTGTTGAATCTGTTCTCTGTAAGTCAGTAATGAAATGGAATCTATTTTCCACTATTGTTGGGAACTATACTGGTCTCTGGACTCCCTCAGAGTCTGGGAGCCCCAAAGATTGTTTCTTCTACCTTGAAACTTCAGGATGGTTTTTCTCAGAGTACACCCTGAAATTATTTGCATCAAGACCACCCTTGGGTTGACTAAAAGCAGATTCGCAGATCCCACTGCAGATTTAAAGTCTGTATTTCCTAATTCTTTATTTAATCCTCACAACTTTCATATATTTTAATATATTAAATTCACTACCCTGGCATATGGCTTCAGATGTGTTTAAGACCAATCCTTGGACTTGGATTAAAAACTTTACAGGAATGAACTGTCCCCAAATCTCATACCACTTCCATCTATTCGTGGTCTCCTTATGCTCACCGAGACCATCTTAACTGATTACACTCTGGCCTTTCAACTTGGTACCTTTACATTTGCTGATGTGTTATCCTTCTTCCTGTGGTACCATGTCCATCATGCCCTGCGTAACTGGTTTAAATTGTAGAGGTTTCTCCAATATCTGTAGGAGAATTTTTACTATTGCACATTCTCAATTAATTAGTTCATAATGATAATGATCACATTGTGCTAAATTAGGAGTTCCCCCAGGATATGAGCTGGATCTTACTATTCTTTTATGCCACACAATGTGGTGTGAATGACTGTCATTCCACATGTGCAACTAAATCCAACGCTTTTTGCTTCATTCAGATGAGATCCCAGAGATGTGACATGTCATTCTGAAACAATTTACTAATGGTTTAATTCTTTCTTTGACAAATGGAGAATTCTATTGGGGGGCTACCGCTGCCGCTTCTATTTTTATGTAATGTTGGCTTATAACATTTATAGATTTCAGGTGTGCCCTATAAATCAACATTATTTATACTATGCTGTTTGTCCTAAAAAGTCATCTTTCCATCCATTCCCATATAATTGATTCCTGTTATCCAATTCACCTGCTCCTTTACCCCCATCTCTTCTGGTAACCACTGTTTTCCTCTTATAGTCAAAAAGTACTTGTTTTATTCATTCATTTATTTAACTACATATGATTGAAATCACATTATTTATATTTCTAATTGGAGAATTCTTTAGATCCATTAATGAGAATTGGGGAGTCACTACTTCAACATTTTCTGTTATTCATATTTCTATTTCAGGTCTCTGCTTGTGTTGAGGCTTACATTTGGATCATGTCCTCAGTTTAGGGAAAGCTAGGTGAGGCAAAACATATTGGCCATCTTCAAGACTTTATTAAGCTTACTAAGAAATCTCCAAATTTCTAGTGAATGACACTTTGTTACTGCTTATAGATACTAAAGTTAAAATAGCAGGTTGATGTTGCTGTTATACCTGTGCTTAATCTGTTTAATATGTGAGAAAAACTAGGGTAAAAAATATGCTACTGAAGCATAGCCATTTGTATATTCAAAGTATGTGTGGCCCCATGACACACAAAATGACTCATAAAACTTTCCCTAGTTTTTACCGGCAGATGGTAAATTATTTCAGATACTTCCTAATGAGTGATCTCATAGAAAGTCTTCCCAAAGGTCTGCTAACTTTTGAATCTTCCTGGAATAGGGGCTATATGCCACTGAGGAAATTCCAGACAGCATAGTAGAAAGTACACAGGGTTTTTAGTTGGTGATCTCTAATGTCATTTTCATCCATCCACAGTGTGTACTTAAAATATCCAAAGTTCTTTATTCACAGCTATAAATTTAGGGCTAATTATAAAAGTATTCTTTGAGGGGTATAGTGTGCATTAATTAATGTCACACATGAACTTTCAGGTCCTTTACTTGCTTGAGCTTTGAGGCAGACTTAAATTTGGTTGATCTTTGTGTTACTATAGGAACATTCATCCTTTTGGACCCATACGGAAAGAAGTAGAATCCAATTGTGGGGAGTGTGGGTGTTGTTCAGACATTGAATAATAAAACCATGTTTTATTGTAAACTTTTTATTCTTTATAAAATTACCTCCATAACTGACATTCTTTTAAAATTTGATTGAATGAAGAAATTCAGGAATAAATCACTTGTATTTGAAATACCGTTAGTGTTTGATTTGAATAGGTTTGATTATTACTGTTATAAGAAGTTTTTGAAATTAAAAAAGTAGCCACTTTGTCAAACTTGATAAAATGTTAACATAAAAGACTTTTGATTTTTTTTCCCTGTGTATACCTTTTCAATAACACTGTTTTCTTTGTATGAGACATGGGTAGATTGGTTAATGGCAGAAAGGGAGTAATATTATGTTTCAGTAATATTACTTAGGAAAATGAATATGGGCAACAGTTCACCAGAAGAAAGGCATGGTGTGAAATTTAAATTCCAATAAGTGATATACCTCTTTGGATGTCTTTGTAGATAAAATAACTTGCTCTTGGAGCCTAGATGAGTGCCATCTGTTCTGGTGTTTGTATCATGATTCATATGTTAATGTTAGGAAATTTATTATTCTTTCCTCTTTATTAGCCAGTTAAGAGCTGGAGAAAAAGCCCTAATGGTGAGACACAGTATATAATATGGTGCCACAGTGGTATGACTTGTTAAATTCAGATTTCATGTCAGTCATACTCTCGGTAATACAGTGTGAGGCAGGCAGAGCACCCCACTAAATAAAATTGTTTGGGTACGTGCCCATATCCCTATCTGGTATTGCCTCTAAGACCTTAGGCAAAGCCCTTGGTTTTGCTGGGCCTGAAATCTGTCTATAACGTGGGGATGGTTTCAGTAGTTGCTAATCATTGGGTTGTTTGAAACAACATATATTAATATATGCAAAGCGGTCAGAAAACTGTGTTGCTCATAGAAATTGCCAAACTAACTATTTTTATGACAAAATCTTAAGGTTTACCAGTTTTGCAGAGATCATCCCAGTAACTTTAGATAACTTTGGGTGGGGAAGTACCACTATGTCTCATATTAATACTGAAGGATGATTATGCACTTCCTGTGGGTGCCATAAGGAATAAGTAGCAGGTGTAGATGAGGTGCTGAGGCAGAAGGAGAGACATGCTTTAACAGAAAAAGATACAGGATGAGAAGAGAAAACGAGAAGACTATATAGAGAAAGAAAATTCATTTGACCTTTAGAAAGAAGTTGAAGACTCAGTGAATTTATGGGAGTGATAGTGAAAAAGTAAGAAATGAACTAAACAGAACTGAGTTTAAAGGTTTCACCTTTCTCCTGAGAGGGACATGGGCATGGAAACGGGATCTGGAAACTAGGAGTGTACAACTCCCCCTCTGATTGCTCAGTCAAGGAGCATTTCTGAAAAGGAAGGAGTGCACAGAAAAGAGCCCCAGGACACTGGGAGGAATACATGACATGCAAGGCCTCTGATTTCTTCTGTTGGATGATTTCTACAAATAATTATCATCAGCAGGGAGGGGAAGCAAGGGGATGTCAAAGGATAGTTTCCTGGAATCTTGTAAGTCTGACCTAAGCTGCCGTGCAGAAAGCCAAGGCCAAATACAGTGCTCTCCCCACCCCTCCCAAGTATTATAAATTGGCTTCATTTTAAAAGGAAAGTTTAGAATTTAAAAAGCAGGAAATCAGATACCTTGACTTAATCTTACAAGGTGGATGAATAATAAGCTAGGGCTGCTGTGTCATTGAACCTCCATTGAAATCATCTTTATTTTTCTTGTCTATCAAGAAACAAGAGCAGGTTTATCACATTGATTTTTCTTATATTATACACATAATTACATCCTCCTCTGAGTGGATTCAGCCTCAGCAGTCCTTATCCATGGTGGCAAATAAAAATCTTTCTCCAGGCACACAGGAATGGCTCTCCAGGCCAGCTATTGATGGTTAAAATCAGACTCAGAGATGGAAAAGCAGCTTGATAAGTAAACCCAAAGAGAAGTCATCCATTTTCTAAAAGGAAATTAATTTCTATTCCAATTTACTTAACATTTGACAAAATGTTTCAATGTTATGAAATAAACTAATAGAGGTGATGTTGGAGTTGAGAATTACATTTAAAGAACACCACAGGCTTGACACTCACTAATTGAGACTGAAGCCTTTCTTTTTCCTACTCCTCGAATTAATCAAGTTTTGGTTTCCTTTGACAAATTGAAAACTAGCAGGGAGTCCTGATGAAAAGCCCTTCGCTTTTCAGCCACTAGTCCTATTCCTCAGTTTCCACATAGTTACTTGGTATTCTGATCAATAATCCATACCAATGAAGCAGCACTTGACAACAAATTTCTACCACGTTATTGCCAGTACAGGCCATGTTGGTGATACACTGTGTTGACCTGAAGAAATAATTATAATGGTGTATTATTCATTCTATGGTAAGCTGGTGGAAGGAAAAGACTGATGCAGGCGCACACTTGAGATACATTGTGTTAACTTCAAAACTACTTAGAACTATACTTATGAGAAAGACTGTGCCATGTGGGTAGCGAGTGGCAGCCAAATTATCAGGGGACCACATAACATACTGGAGACAACAGGACACTTTTGAGAATAAAGGAAAAGCTGTTAATAATCATGCTGCACAAAAGAAGTAAACTAAGACTGTCCTAAGCAAACCAATGTTCATCTTTTGTCTAGAAACCAAGAATTTTTTATTCTGTCTAGCACTACAAGTTTAAAAATTGTGTACTTTATATATAAAATTATATATACTGCTATATTTACTTATTAGATTTGTCTTTTGAATGGAAGCTAGATTTGTATGCCATACTGTATGAAAGAATTTATGAATTTTTTAAAAGAAGATCCTTTATTTCAAAGCTTATTTTCCCCCCTCAACATTTCTAGTTTATATTATTGCATACACACCCCCCCTACACTCTATAGGTGTATATATATACATATGTAGTTATATGCATGTGTACAAACTCACTTACCACACACATACGGAACTCTACAGTTCAATGGAAAGAACTAGGCCTATGGAGTGCGAAGAATCTTTGTTCAAATGCAGAAGAATAATAATGGACCCCTCTCTGGCATATCACAATCAGAAATTAACTTAGTGAATCAAGTATCTAGAAGTAAGGTAAAACTGCAACAACTTTAGAATAAACTAGAGGCATGCATTTTTATGATTAAAGCAAAAGCTTCTTTCATGTACACTAAAAGGAAAGCAACAACAGAAAAAAGAATGAAATGTCGAAATTAAAAACATTTGTGCAATAAAGAGCACTATAATGTGAGAAGACAACCCATAAAGTGGGAAAGTGTTATAAATCTAGTTAGATCTAAACTTGTATCTAAAATAAATATTATATCTCATTAATAAAAAGACAACATTTAAAAAACAGACAAAGGATTTGAACACACATTTCTCCAAAAAGATATACACATGACTATTAAGCACTTGAAAAGATATTTGACACGACTGGTCAAGATAATGTTAACCAAAACCACAAAGAGAGGCCTTTATATGCCCATTGGGATGTCTAGGATCAAAAATCAGATAACAAGAACTGACAAAGATTGTGGAGAAATCCCTTGGGTAAATTCTTAGGAGTCGAATCGCTGTGTCATATGGTAGAACCATTTTTAGTAATTTGAGCAACCTCCACACAGCTTTCCATAGTGGTTGGACCAGTTTGTATTTCCACCAGCAGTGTAAGAGTATTCCTTTTTCCCCACATCCTCACCAGCAATTGTTGTTGCCAGTTTTTTTGTTTATTTGTTTGTCGTTTGTCTTTAATATGGGCCATTCTTACCAGTGTGAGGTGGTTTCTCATTGTAGTTTCGATTTACATTTCCCTGATTATAAGTGATGTTAAGCATTTTTTCATATACCCGTTGGCCATTTGCAGTCACAACCCTCATATATTCCTGGTGGAAGGTTAGAATGGTGCTGCTGCTTTGGAAAACAGTCTCACAGTTGGTGAAAGATTAAGCATAATTATTATATGATTCAGCAACTGTACTCTTCAGTAAACACCAAAGATAAATGAAAATGCGTGTGCACACAAAAGCTTCCATATGAGTATTCATAGCAAAATTACTCAGGATAACCTAAAGGTGGAAACAATCCATTTGTTATCGAATGAGGAGTGGATGAATGTGATATCCATACAATGGACTATTATTTGACATTAAAAAGAAATGAAACACCAATATAAGTTACAGCATGGATGAACCTTGAAAACATTGTTATTAATGAAAGAAGTTTTCATAAAAGATCACATATGGTTTGATTCCATTTATAATTAATATCTGGAAGACCAAATTTGTGAAGTCAGAGGTTAGATTTGTGGTTGTCTAGAATTTGGGAAGATGAAGCGCTTGAGGAAGACTGCAGGGTTTCTTTTTCATGTGATGAAAATTTCCTAAAATTGTGATAATTATACAACTTTCAGAATATACTAGAAGCCATTGATTTTTATATTTTAAATGAATATATAACACAGAAGTTACATCTCAATAAAGCTATTTTTTAAAAAAAGATTGTTTGACTTGACCACCTTCACTTTGGAATACATGTGTGTGAGGGGGAGTCTGCGAATTTATATTTGTAGTGTTGTCATTGATGCTGGCCCAAGACCACACTTTGGGAACCACTGATTTAGGAGTTTACTACTTTGGCTGCTTATTAGGATCACAGGGAAGCTTGAAAAAGTAATTAAATTAGATTTAATTAGTTCCTGGTATGGTGGGTGCGGCCCAGGTAAGTACCAGAGCTCCTCGAGTGAGTCAAATCAATGTGCAGTCAAATTTAGAACCCCTGACAAACACCAGTAGTTTGGGGCAAGGATGGGCAAAATACATAAGGAAGAAAGGTACAAAGTCTTAATTCACAAGTTGATGCCTTATTCTTCACAATATTCTAGATAAGAGACTTAACTGTAAGTGTAAGTTAAGAAAATAATTATTCAAATGCTAGGTGACAAGTTGAATTGACCTTCCAACTCTCACTCAGAGCACAAAAGTATCTCAAATAGAAATAAAAATTCAACACATTCTTAAAGGTACTCCAGATATGTTTCATTTAAGATCATTTAGGGACTTTTTCTTGATATGTAAGAACTCCTGACCAGAACAGTGTCTGATATTGCTATTTATTTCTTATGACACAAACAAACATACTTCTTTTCATTCTTAACTTAATAAAACAAGCAATATAAAACAGTTAATATTACTAATTCCTATCATGCCCATTATCATAATTTTCTAGATGTTCAACCGAGGTATGTAGTACAAACAAAGGTGTAGCCAGGTTAGACAGGCAAGGACTCACTTGGCTTGGCAGTGGCAAGCTGGAGAGCCAGCTTAGGCAGTAATGAATTCCAAGAACATGGGGATGAGGCAGATTTTGGCATTCAAACCAAGCATGAAGGAATGGTTAGGACACGACTTTCAGATAAGCCAACTGGCAGCAAGCTAGGGACTTAGCATGGTAGCAAAACTAGTATATGAAGACTGATCCACAGGGACTTTCACCAGCCCTCTGCTCTGGTTTAAGAAGTCTTCCTCCTGTGGATTGGGAGGCCCAAGTAAGACTCACCTGTGCAGGTGTAGAGGCATGCAGTGGGAGGTCAAGGGCTGTGGAGTGTCCCCACATTTCCCCAAGAGCTCCTTAGCTCCATGTTGCCATTACTTTCTAAAGTTAGTCATTTGGAAGTTGACCGATAGAATGGGAAAGAAATCATAGAGTTGACAAATACTTGGCATTCACTTCTCTAACCTCAGCATTACATATTTTTGAGTATTGAAATTTTCCTTTGGTTCCTGAAATAATTAGGTATATCACAGGTGTTAATTATTTTATCATAATCTCAAGGCTTAGCTACATTAACTCTTGCCTGGATCTAGGCTTCAGCATCAATATGAACTAAAAATAGATCATTCAAATTTCCTTCTTCTGTCTTTCCACTGAACTTCAAATGTCTGTTTACATTTTACAATGTCCTCTCCACTTGCTATTCCTGGGAGTATCACAGATATTTGTATAATGATACAAGAACTTTGCTGTTCTTCTGGATCAATGTGCATATTTCTTTATTTCAATGTACTTCGTGCAAATACCCAAAGGCAGAGACACTCTTAGATCCTATTTTAATGTAGGCTCCCCAAAGGGCCAGAGTTGCACATAACTTTCTATATCCATGTCGTAAATATGCTAGTCTTTCCTTGGCGAAAAAAGAAATTTTCTTGCTAGACACCTACCTTGTCCAAACCAAATGGATCATTCTCGTGTAAGCTCTACTATCAGATCCTTTTGGATGAATTCCCAACTTGGATTGACTAGTGAGAAGGGTTTCTGGATGTATTAAACACATCTTATATTATTTAAATCAGTTAACATAACTTTTTATTCCAGCTACTTCTACCCAGGTTTAAACTCACTTTGGGTAGATGCCACAGAAATGCACCTGGCCTCAGACTCTGCTGCAAACTCTAATTTCTTGCCCTGGGTACTTCTCGAACAGATTAGCATGTGACAGACATAGGACTCCTTAGTATGTTAGCATGGGCAAAATAGGGGGAGCTAATATTCATAGAGCTATCGCTGACTAATGGGAAAGGGAGCCAGTGGACAAATGGCTTCTCTGTCCCTTCAGCAGATG
>PVIJ01003552.1:15097-80930 GCA_004024925.1 Scalopus aquaticus
ATTTATGTCTTTTACATTTTGTATTCCCCTAGGGTAGCCCACCACCAATTCACCCGTGATCCATCTCCATGGTCCCTTGTGTTCTTTTCTATTCCATTTTGTGCCCTTTCCCTTCCCTCCCTCCGGCTCCTTCCTCCCCCCCTCCCCCCCCACTGATTGTCCCTCTCCCACCCGGCCTCCCTATAGTCCTGTTATAAGTCATACTCAGTGAAATAAGCCAGAAAGAAAGAGAAAAATATCGAATGGTTTCATTTATCTCAAGTCTTATTGGGAGAACTTGGGCTAAGAAATAGTCACTTTTAATTTTGGGGGGGAGGGGCAGTGGAGTGCATATTCTATTCTCTAGATTTATTTGTATTTCTTTCCAAGTATCATTCATTGTACTTATGTCTTATTCAACTCCTGAACTATCTAAAAGATTATGGTGTGATTATTTATAGCACACACTTTGGTTAACTTCTGGATTTAAGGTTTTTCTATGGAGCTTCTATCAACAATAACGAACATCCTCAACAGGTTATTCACCAGATCGTCAGCTTGGCATGACCTATGATGTTTCCATTGACTTAATGCTTCTTAATGCAAACATTAGCAGTTCAGCAGACAATCTTGACTTAAGTATTTTAGAGTACTTTGAGATGAAAATAATGAACCTGATAGATTGGGAAATCTTCAGTTCAAAGTTTATTATGGCTGGAAATTGCTTCCTGTGACTAATATGGTCCCGTACAACCTGCTCACTGATAACATCTCTAGCATTTTCTCTGGCCTCTGCCTGTCTGTATTTTAAACCTCAGGGCTCTTGGACTTCTGTTTGTTCCCATAAAGCTAACATGTTTACACTTGACTCCTATCTATCCACACACCTTATTGCACAGAAAATATTCTATGTATCAGATTTCCTCTATTCCTGATAGTACTTCTTAATCTCCATTCTTCATCTAGCTTATTTTTACTGAAATATCTTATTTTAGGTTATATGTTCCTTTCCTAGGACCCCTTTGTTATATGCCATATAACATACTACATAGACTTGCTGTGCTGAGTCCAAATGCCTTTTGGAGTCACTGTAACTTCTAATTTGTTCTTACTAACTTTTGGAGTCAAGTACAGGGCCTGTTATACAATAACAATTCAGTTAAATGTAATCTATTAGATGGCTGAATAGATTAATTTGGTTGCATAGTATTTATTTCCTCCTCTATTCAGTCCTTCCAATTATTGCGCTGAAATCTCCATAAGATTTAGCCTAAAGGGAAAAGTGGTAACCTGATTAAGATATGAATGATTATAGATACAGGTTTGAATAAAGATAAATAATGGGGGAATTTCCTCAACCTGAATGGCTTATCCAGGCTTTTGCAGTTTAGGTGGAGTCTGAATCTACTCACAATTATTTAATTCACCTCATCAGTTACCTTTCATTTAATTCGCCTAATCAATTACCTTTTTTTAATCTCTCCTGTATGTAATGGAAAAAACCAATTACATAATGTGTCAAAGAATTTCCATCATTGCTAAGAACTGGAAAAATTTTATTTATGATGTAAAAAGCGAAAGTCTTAAAGGCTTTATAATTTAATAATTATCTTGACTGTCATTCTCAAAAGGAAATTCTATAAAAGGTCTCTTCAGGGCATAAATGTCGGTTGATTCATTCATTATCCAAAAATAACCCCAGAATGATGAACTCAAGTTGGAAGAGGCAAGTCCAGTCTCAAAATGAAGGTAAAGCCACCTCTGGTGCCTCAGCCCAACTCAGGCCCCAGTGACAGGGAAGGGGGAGGGGTATGGGCCTGTGAGAAGGGCCATAACCCAAAGGACCTAGAACTGCTAAGAAAACTGTTAATTGGAGGTCTGAGCTTTGAAATTACAGATGATTGTTTCAGGTAACATTTTGAGAAATGGGGCAGACAAAAACATTTCAGGGGCTTGGGTTTTGTGACTTACTCTTCTGTTTTAGAGGTGGACGCAGTGATGTGTGCTCACCCCACAAGGTCAGTGGCATATAGTGTCAGGTAGTGGGACCAAAGGGAGATGATTTTACAGAGGATTCTGTAAAACCTGGTTCCCATTTAAGAGTGAAGAAAATTTTGTTGGTGGCATTAAAGAAGATACTGGTTTTTAATTTAGCAAATGGAAAAATCATTACTACTCCCACAGTGCTACTCTAAGAAATACCTGTTGAAAGGATAATTGTCAAAAGAAGAATTTGTTGGAATGATGTCAGGACCAGAGACAAGCACAGAGTATGAATGCAACGTGTAAAAGTAGTAAACATGAAAACATGAATGCTCAGAAGACAGATTAATATTTAATAAATATAGGATTCCAATAATAAATACCCTGAGAGTTAATGATATCTTTTCTTAATTATCTTACATCAGTTTTCTTCTGTATGTTGTGTACTTTCTGGGTTCTTTACTCACACTTGTTCATTCTCGAGATACTGAAACTGATGATTATATCAAAGTAGCTGTCTTATACTCATCACATTTTGTCCCAAGGGATCTATCCTTATGTCAAATTTATAGTACTTATTAGTTGTATGCCACTGTTCAATCACTAGTTATAGAGAACTATTTTCTTATTACTTCACCTACACTCTCCCATGAGTACATATTCTAGACAAAGATAGGAAAATGCTTTCCGGTTCCTTGGTAGAACTAATTATAACATTGACCATATAAGAATTAATTAGCTATAGAGTGCCCCACCCCTGCCTCACTTTCTATTCTCTAGTAATTTGCATTGTGCTCTTCCCATCCTTCCTAGGGCTTTACTTACTGAACAACAATGAGATAAGCACCTAATTTAAGTAGAACAAGTAGGTGCTCTGTTCCAGGAACTGCAACTGAGACCAAGAGACACCAGAGAGCATGAACATATATTGAGAATTACAGTATGTAGAATTGGGAGAGTGATATAACCATAACCAATATGAAAAGAGAGAAACAACAACAAAACAATCTAAAGAGAGAGAGAAGAATGAACCCAGCATCCTGATGAAATCCTAGTTTAAAGAGCTGCCTTATGATCATGCTGAATTCTTGCTTTGGTTCCATGAGCTGTTTCACTAACCTTGAAATAGACTTCTGTGGGGTGCAGGATTAGAAAGCTAAGTTAATGGGGTACTCTTAAGAACTCTTGCCCTGGCAATTGTGAATGCAAAATAAATTACCTGGGGTGTCGTTGGGGAGCCATGGCACTTAACAGGGAGGAATTGTCACGACATGTGGTTCTAAATCACTTCTAAGAAAACTATCAATATTTTGTCTGGTGGTCAGGAACGCACCAGCACATTCCCGGGGACACGCTGAGGGACGAGTTGTGGAGCAGGTTTGCAGGCAAGACTCTGCTGGCCAGTGAGCAGCCCTCTTGCTGTTTATTTGCGCTATTACACAAGCATGGTTGATTATGTGACAATGTCAGGAGGAGTGGGTCCAGGGGAGACAAAGGGTAATCAGCTTCATGGGGAACAGAAGGGACATGTTGGCCACGCATACAGGGAGGACTTCCACTTCCTGTGCAGGTACTCGGTGTAATTTCCGAGCTACTCCCAGAACCCCTCACACTGGCCACACAATCAGTAAACGGCAGCCTAGGTGTTGCCGGCTGCCTCATGATGAGGACCATTGTCTCGAGGCAGCCATGCGGGAGCGCCTTATTCTTTTGTCCCTCACACACACAGGTGCACAGAGAGGCCAAGCACACACAGGTGCAGAGACCGCAAATGGTAGAGAGGCGATTTTATTCCCATTCTGAAATGAGATTAATGGAATTTTCTCATAGTGAATAATTTCAAATGTCCCCTTTATGTTCTCAGCTCTAAATGGAGCATGTGAGAATGATTGTTAAATCAGTTCCTTAGTTGAAATGAGTCAGAACTGTGTTGTTATTCTCAAATTCATATCCTTTGTTATGATTTAAAGGGCTAACATTTTCACTTCTATGTATTTTTGTCCATTAATTGAAGTTATTAATTCATCCAGGATTCTTTAGATTGTTAAAACCAAAATTCATCTCAGTTAATTTAGAGATATAATCCACTTTATTAGGTGATTCATGAATTGGGCAGCACTCCATCTAGTAAGCAGAAAAGAGGTGCAAAGGGCTTTATAAAATAGATGATTTTCGTAGTCAGAAAGAGGGTGGGGACAGGTTATTAAAAATATAAGTGAGATTATTTCAGGCAAAGCCACCTTTGCTCAAGGAATGACAGAGGGATGTTACAGATTACCTGTAATCTGTAATTACCTACAATCCTTCTAATCAGGAAATTCCAGATAGATTATTTTAATTTTCCCCTTTTCTGAGTGGCTGAAACTGCAGTTGGATTAGGCTTTAATTCTTGGTGGTACTTGGCATGAATAAATCCATTTTGGGTCTGTGTTTCTTTTTTAACAAGAAAAATGAGAGAGAAAAATGAGCCATTTTCTTTTTAATTCACTTTGTCTCTAATGAGGAAGGAACAAGGTTTATAGTCTAGATATTATAATAGAGGTGAGGGACTTGAATGTATTTGCTGAGGAGAACCCTATAGGAACTGACAATGTGTCAATATCAATACTACTGAAGAGTAGTTGAAGATTGGAATATGGGATCAGAGTACTTAGCTATCTTTATTTTCTTGTTATCTAAAGGCAACATATTGCTTCATATTCAATAATTTGTCACTCAGGTTAGTGAGCATCTGAGTAAGTTTTTTTCTGGTCATCACTGTCATAAGCACAATCAGTAGGAAGTAGTTTTTTCCCTCATCATACAGCCTCGAAAAAAAAATCAAGGTAACAGAAGAAATAAGAAGTCAGTGAACACTTTAGTGATCTAACTTAAGGAGTCTTAACTAATGAATCAGATGGTTTCCATTCCTTTAAGTGAAATTTTGTTTTGCTTTTTGTCCTGACACCTAACTTCCTTACAATTCTTTTTCTTTTTTTACTTGGAGAAATGGAAGAGGGTTTCAATATAGCTATAAGTATTGTAATAATATTGTAGGTATTATTGTGTTTATAAATAGACTAATGGCATTGACATCAGTGGTCTTATATGTCTATGGCATGTATGTTCACTTTTCTCTCTCTCTCTCTCTCTCTCTTTTTTTTTTTGCTTTTTTTGGGACCCTTTTCATCCATTTCTTTTTTTGATTATTCCAAGAGTTGCTATTGAGCTAGCCTTAGAGGGACACATGTTAACCAAGCAATCAATCAGGTTGTAAGAGTAACAGAAAGTTCATTTGGTGTCTTAAGAATTGCAATCTGTAGACAAAGATTCAAGATATACCTGAGTGGTTGCTGGGTGATAAGTTCTTTAAAGGTAAGACAAGGAAGGTTACAGGTTACATCAATCAATTTGCAAGAATTATGGTTGGTGTCAGCAAGCTTTGGACTATTCTTCACTAGACATGAACTACAACTTTCTGGTGATTGTGATTATTCTTCCACAAAGCTGTGGTTTTGGGGTTAGATGCAATTCAATACATTGATGTTCCATTCGGGTGAGGATGTGGCTAAGTCACACTTCTTGGCTCAATTTTAGGGACTCTTGTAAAAAATAACTCAATTTTCCATATTCCATTCCACATACATAAGAAAGTATGCATTTTGTCTTCCTGTATTTTATCATCCTGTATAGTATCTATTTGCATAGTTCCTGCCCATAGATATTCCTCTTAACACTAATGTTTTTAAAAAGTGTATTTTGTCTTGTGCTATTTGAAATAAAAATGCAAAGGGTGAACGCCTTTAAAAATATTTTAAATGTGCCTTTTTCAATTCTGAGGACAAACATTTGAGGGACTTAATAAATTTTTCTACTAATTAACCTTTTTCTACTAACTATAATTTTGTTTTATTTTATAATTTGCTTGTTTTTAGGAAGATTTTTGTATTTGCTTACCAATAATACCATTTCTCAGGGACTGAGGGGATTCCTGGGATGTGGGACTTTCACTTTTAAATCTGGATGGTCCCAGACAAAGTGGGAACAGTTAGTCACCCTAGAACTAGAATGGATCAACCTCATTCAATCCATTTCTTTTATACACCACTGTAACTGATTGGTTCTACTTCTCATGGTTCCTCAGTAGAAAATCCTGGGCTGATTCCAAATTCTTGATTACTGGTTACTGCTTCATAGATTCACTATATTGTAGTTCTTGGGTATACATATAGAAATCTTTGCACACACTCTTTGCAATGACCCCATTACCAAATATTTGAATAATTATGTTTATTATGTAATTGTGGAATGTATAAAAGAAGTGTCTTCAAATAAATGGATTAAATGCTATAGTATTTGGTATTTATAAGAAAAACTGTCATTATAAATCATACATGAAATCTGATATAAATCTTACATGTCTATTTAAAGGTTAGAAATGAACACATGTAGCCAATACTAAATCTATCTAAGTTTTCTGGGTATAGAAATTAGGTCTGTGAAAAAAAAATCTGTGAAAAATCAAAGGATGATATCACCTAGTCAAATTTTAGGCAAT
Source organism: Scalopus aquaticus (assembly GCA_004024925.1). Lineage (NCBI taxonomy): Eukaryota > Metazoa > Chordata > Mammalia > Eulipotyphla > Talpidae > Scalopus > Scalopus aquaticus. The sequence continues at coordinate 21,597 of PVIJ01003552.1, forward strand.
TAAAAATACCTGTTTCAGAGTTGTAAGAATTCCATATGACATATAACATCCTTTTTAAGCGATTATCCAATTTATTCTTTAATATCTTCATTGTTAGAAAACTTATCAATGCCCAATGTAAAATTTCTCTGTTGGGGTACTACATTGGGCCATTTCTGTCATAAATTAAATTTATTTGTGTCCCTATACATTCTTTGAAGCAAATAATAATGTCTCATCATTCATCAGTTGAAGCTTTTGAATAATCCAAGTCATTATTTCAATTTCTTTCCCAATTCTTACATTCTTTTTGGGAACATATTCTAATTTATGGTGACTTTTAAAATGTGGACCTCCTACCTTATTTCTGATCTTTCTAAATATAGTATCTGCTACATACTATATTTAAATATACTCTGATCTTTCTGAATATAGTATTTTTCTTTGTAAAATCTACATCTTAGTAGCTTTGTTTTGGAACCACCCCTCATTGTTGACCTGATGAGTTTTGTACAGTAAACAGTTGCATTTATTGGAGAGAAAAAAATACAAAGAGGAATTTCCTGGCTTTCCTTAGGTCTCTAAAGAAGAGATAACTTTCTCATTTTCCACCTTGCCTCATTACACATTCTCTCTAGTTTTGTGATGATAAATCAGAGATGCCAGAGCCAAGTGGGCAGTAAGAAGAGGTGTTAGATTTGGGGGCAGAAAGTGTCCAAAAATGCAGAGGTGGAAGAGGAAGGGGGAATATGCATAACACTCTTGTGGGTATAGAGCAGTATGTTTGGGGGAGTGAAGTTTTGCTACTAAAACAGTTGTGGTGGAGAGGACGAGTAGAAGAGGAAAAATCGGGAGGATATTAAGAAATACTGCAAGAGTGCTGTCTACTCTGCTGCGCCCAAACACTAACTGATTGAGACCCTACTGAATGATAGAATTAGCGTAGACTCTTTTCTTGTGACTATCTCTGTTGAACTGAATCAGGAACTAGGTGGACTGAGGTGTATTAGAAATGCAAATGGATTCAAAAGATGCATGCTTTATAAAACACCAATATGTATATATGTATGTTACACAGAAAGGTTACATTACCTGCCCACGGTTACAGTGCTTAATCCTAATTCCATGGCAACTCAGTATATGAGAGTATGAGGCCTTGAGAGTTGAGAGAGCATACCTTACCAATAATGTAAATCTGACTCCATTCCTAAAAACTGGAGCCAGCCCAAGAGGAAGCCAAGGGAATTTCTTATGAAGCATTCTACAATTTTGCATGTGGGCTAGACTTCTAATGTCTAAGTAGAGAGACATTTTCAAATTCTTATGGAGGATTTGAGGATGTTAATAGTCTAGGTTTTAAAAGATACATGTTAGAAGAAATACCCCTCACAAATGTTATTTTCAGAAATTATTAATATTATGAATCTTCTATTATTGAACACCACCTCTCTTTCTCTCCTTTCTTCTTTACATTTTTTGATGCCTCTAAAAGTTAATGAGAACTCAAAACTACACATAGGATAAGCAAACATTTTCTATGTGAACAGGTATAAAATTGGATTAAAATCTTAAAATATATCACGATGTGTAAGTTAGCATAGTGATGAATATTGTGGTATTCAGCAAGTGCTTGGAGACATTCCTCTGAAAGAAGAAAATTAGCAACATGGTTTTAATCATTAAAAATCTTCAAAGTGGTTTACTCACAGATGAACAAAGATTAAAGGAAAAAATGAGCTATGTCTGCTCTCACCTTCCACTGCTGTTCAAGTCAGTGACTCTGATTTGGCCTGAAGGTCTCAGTGAGAAGAGAAAAGCACTGGCAAAGGGATCAAGGTCATTGTTCTGACTTTATGCTTCATGATCTGCATGCTAAGTTAATAACTAAGCTGAGTTTATACAAGGGATATAATGGGGTCAGCTGAACTCTGTGTTGCTAAATTCTTATTTTAGATCCCATGTTTTGCAAAACCCTTAAGCAATGTAATTTTTGTTTGCTGTTTCCTATATTTGTTACACTGGCTGTTTTCACAGAGAGTATCACATTTTATCTAGTACATGTTGTTTTTAAATAAAATAAAGATTGGGAAGTATCAGAAAAGTGATGAATGTGTGTAGGAAGTGGACATTTTAATGGCTAGAATAAAGGAAAATATGGTAAAAAGGAATTTATTTAGGATTAGTGTTTTTTTTGCTGTTTTCAGTAGCAGTGACTCATTCTTTTGATTAGGAGAAATATATTTTTTTCTGTTTTTGCGGTGGAATATATTAAAATGGAAATAAATAATGCTTATAAAAACCAGGGACTTGAAGGAAATTAGGGAATAGAGGATTAAATATTTCAAAAGGACTAAAAAAATAGTTTAAAAGTTTTACTGGAAAAGGAACATGAAATTATTGGATTTTTGTTTGGCATTTATTGATTTGATTTAGTCATTTACTTGCTCAGTGACTATTAAGCTCCTATTAAAAGCCAAGAGAGGAAACCAAGGTATCAAAACTTACATACAAAAACATCATTTATTAATACAGGTAATGATTAAAAACTGCTCATTGTTATAGTTTCAAACAATTTGATTTGGGTGTTTTTATCTCAAGTTTAAAGATGAAGAAAGAAAATTCATAATGCTAGGAAGTTAACTAAGTTGATGTGACTGTTAAAAAAGAAAAGTTTTGTAACGGTACAGATTCCATGCTCTTGGGTGGAAGAAATAATACTATCCATAGATTTATTGCAATCTCTATCAAAATTTTCAGTAGGATTTTACACAGAGAGAGCAAAGTATCCTAAAATATATCTGAAACTACAAAAGACTGCAAATAGACCAAACGGTCTAGAGAAAGGAAAACAGAATCAGAAGCATCAAAGCTTCAGGCACTAGGCATAGCTGGTTTCAATCTATATCATAAGACTGTAGTTATCAAAACATAGTATTGGCATGAAAAAGATTCCTAGATGAATGAAATGCAGAGTCCATAAATAAATCTATGCATATATGATCAGTTAATTTAAAACAAAGGCATCAAAAATATACAATAGGGAAAGAATAGTCTCTTCAATAAATGGTTTTAGGAAAATCGAATAGCCACAGGCCAAAGAATGAAACTGGGTCACTGTGTTAAACAGTACACAAAAATTAACTCAAAATAGGTTTAAGATTTGGATGTAACATCTGAAACCATAAATCTCAAAAGAAAACATATGTGGTAAAGTCCTTGAGATTGATATTGGTGATGACTTTCAATGATGATCTTGGTAGTGCCTTTGCGGAAAGCAAAGGCAATGAAAGCAAAAATAAACGAGTAGGACTACATCAAATTATGTTTCTGCATGACAACAACAACAAAAAATCAATAAAACAAAAGGCAATCAACCAAGTAGGTGAAACGTATTTGCACATCGTAATATCTGATAAGGAGATAATATCTAAAATATTTAAAGAACTCATGCAAATCAATAGTAAAGAAACAATTCAATAAAATTGGCAGAGGATTTGAGTACATTTTTTCTGAAGATGTAGATTCCAACAGGCACATGAAAGATGTTCAACATCACTAGTCAGGGAAATGCAAATAAAAACCACAACGAGTTACCTCCTCATACCTACTAGAATGACTAGTATCATGAAGACAGATGATGACAAGTGTTGATGAGAATGTGGACAAACGGGAACACTTGTGCTCTATTATTAGAAATATAAACTAGTGCAACCACTATGGAAAACAGTATGGAAGTTCCTCAAAAACTTCAAAATAGAAATACCGTAAGATTTATCATTTTCACTTCTGGAAAAAAATGAAAACACTAACTCAAATATAACTTCACTCTGTGTTCATTGCAGCATTATTTATAATAGACAAGACATGGAAACAATTTAAGATGAATGGATACAAAATATAATACACATATATACATATTTATACGTATACATATTTATAAATATTATTCAGTCATTAAAGAAAATGAAATCCTGCCTTTTGCAGCAACATGAATAGACCACAAAGGCATTATATTAAGTGAAATGAAAAAATATGGAATGACAAATGGCATATTATCTTATATGAGGAATGTAAATTAAAATGCTAAACTCAGTGATACAGAGGATAGTTTGGTGGTTGTCAGAGTAAGGAGGTTGGGAAGTTGGGGTTAGTTAAAATGGATTAATGGTATCAAAAATTATAAATCTTCAGTTATAAAACAGGTCATATTGATATAATGAGTAGATGGTAACAATAGTTAATAATACCATATTTTGAATTTGAAAATTGCTGAGAGTAGCTCTTATAAGTTCACATCACAAGAAAAAATTTGTAACTATGTATGGGATGGGTGTTAACTAGATCTTTTGTGATCATATTCATTATATATATCGAATATATATTCAAGATATATATATATTTGTTCAATATATCAATATTGATCAATAGAGTGGATCAAAAATGAAGGTTGCTTCTTTAAAAAATAACCAAGTTAACAAGCTTCTAGCAATACTAGTCAAGAGAAAAGAGAGAAACACTGTAAATGAAAATGGAGGTGTGACTACAGATAAAGTACTCATTAAAAAGATGAGACTATGGACCTCTCTGGTGGTGCAAGGTGTTAAGTCTCAGGTTATCAAGCTATCACCAGCCACTGCAGTATGAGTTCAATCCCCACCCAGGGAGCTGAATCACATGGCACAGCAGACCTCTCCTGTCCCGCCCACTGCTCCCCTCAGCACTGTATTTCAGTAGATCTGCCTGTTCTGTTCCCCACTCTGTCAGGTGAGTACTCTCACCCCAGCACCTCTGGCCTACACCCCAGTTCTTGTATACATAAATAAATATAAATATTTTTTTAAATGAGACTATGATTAACAACTACATTATAACAACTATTTTGAGAACTTGGACAAAATACTCAGATTTAAAAAATAACTAATTGTTGTTGAGTCAAGAAGAAACAAAAAAAACTTTAATAATTCATTAACTATTTATTTAAAAAATTGATCAGTCCTTGAATGTATTTACATAAAAATATCGGGTTCACAGGTTTTTGTATGGAATTTAACATGAAGAATACTACAAAATAAAGGTACAAATAAGTGAACAGAGAAAGAGTACATCAAAGTTCAAAGTTTTGAAGATGAAACTGCCATAGGGGCTGACACGTAAATCTTGCAGAAACACCTTTTTAATTACATAGGTCGTTAAACAGTTCTTATATAGGCACAATCACAAATAGTGATTTCCAAGAACCCCCAAGAAAACAAATAGAAGTAAGCATATTCAGAGTTTGGAAGAAAGTGGCCTTTGCTTGTTAACAGCAATAGATGAGGTTGCATGCTCATTGATTTCTAGGTAGTATGGGGTATTATCCTGTCAATGTGTCATGCATCTTCAGAACAAAACCATTTAAAGGGAAGTACTAGAGGTCATTTGAAGAATTTAGATACATATAAAATGAAAGCATTCATATAATAAATAGTAATAGGGAGAATACATACTCTATTTTACCGCAATTCCTTGTTGAGTATGTAAAGATCCAAACTCTGGGTCTATAAAATCAATACAGCAAAGGCCATATGTAGCAGTAAAGTGCAACAAAGATACCTTAAACCAACCAAGGAAAATTCTTAAAAAGCTCATTAAAGAGATTGAAGAAAATGACTTATTCTTAACTTAAGAGATTTGGTGACTATTCACATCACTTCTGCTAAATATAGCAAATTTTGTTGGCTGCTTCTTTTCTACCTCCATATTTCATTGAATAGAATATCTGCTAAGGAATACTGGAAAGAAAGGGCAATTCATTAAATAGAATACAACCAGGCTGGCAGGATTATTTATGTACTGTTCTTTATTACCATTACAAATATGTATGTTATACATTCTTATCCTTAATCATCTACAAGATGCTTATTATTATGAATGTACAACTAAAGATGGTTGGTTTTTTCCCCTTACATATGTGAAGTGCACTGATAATTACTTATGGTAGAATTGACTCTCTGAACGAAGAGGATGGGTGGCTATTTGTTTTGTGAAATATAGGATCTTACTGCTGAACTTCTTTTACATGAATCCCTTAAGCGATAGTTTTTGTTAAGGTTTTTCCTTCAAAAAGTCACTCTTGTCATGTATACAATTTAACTGGGAAAGGAAAACTCATTAGCAAGTTAGCAGTGGTTAATGTGCTAATGTGTTAATCAGTGTCCTGTTGCAAGAATGAAATGAAGGAATAGGAGGAAATAGTTTTTTATGAATTATATTTATATATAATTGTTATTATGAATTTCCATAAAATTATATTTTATATGAAGGGATAGGTGACTTTTGCTGGAAAGGGGGTAAGTATAAAAGAATCTTCAGTAGGGAGAACCATCCAAGAAAGGGAGATCCAGTAAAAAACAAAAACAAAAATACAACTATTCAGACTGAAACACATTTTGTTTACTTCACAGTTTCTACTGCATATATTAGCTTTACAACAGGTGTGATTTATGTAGCTTTAATCTTGTCAGATCCACAGATTTTGTTTTTCAGTTACACAGATTTTAAGGAGTCATCTACCAAACTCTTAAGTAAGAGATCAGCCTAATTTAATACCAACTCTTCCACTCTACGGGGCTCATATCCTGTTGCTATGAACAAAGATTATAATAGAGGATAATTAAATATGCATGAAAAGTTTTAAATCAAATGCCATCAAATAAAATTCACAGTTGTATTAAAAAACACATAATTGCCTAGGTCATTTATACCAGGAATAGAAGGATGGTTAGAAAATCTATAAATATGATTTCCATATAAAAGATTATGAGAAAGGAATCCATGAAACACTCTGTAGATACAGAAACAGTTTGATAATACTCAACACCTTTGCATTATTTTTTAGAGCCTTGGTAAATTGTGTGTAGTAAGAAACTTCCTAAACCTGGTAAAGAGTGTCTATTTTTTAAAAAAAGTTAAAGCTTGGGGTCTCCCTGGTGGTACAACGGATTCAGTCTCAGCCTATGAAGCTTTCCAGAGCCACTGCAGCATGAGTTCAATCTCTAGTCATGGAGATTCCCACATGGCGCAGCAGACCTCTCCTGCCTCTCCCACTGCTTCTCTCAGCAGTGTACTTCAGTTGATCTGCCTGTTCTGCTCCCTGCTCTTTCTCTGGTGAATCCTCTCACCACCCCACATCTCTGGCCTACACCCCAGTTCTTGTATGCATTAATAAAAAAATCTTTAAAAAAATAAAAAAAGAAAAGAAAGCAAACTTGATTCTAAAAAGAAACTACTTTAAAAGTATTTCCTTTAAACTCAGAAATGAAGTAAGGAGGCCTGCTGCAATAATTTTCCTTCTATTCAACGTTGTATATGAAGTCTTAGCCAATGCAATAAAAGAGAAATGTAAATTAGAGGTGTAATGTTTGGAAAAAAGAAACAAAGCTCTCATTATTTGTATATGATAATTATTTTACACAGAAAACCCAAAAGAATCTACAGATAATTAGAAAAAAGTATGAAAGGGGAAAAAAAGTAAAGCTGGGATTAAATTAAGGATTTAGGACACCATTATTAACTTATTTAATCATTGATTAGCATTTCTTGGGAGGTTATTATATATCAAAACATAATACATACAAAGGGGAATAGTGAATTACCTGCCCTTAAGAGGCTGCTAGGATGTAAGGATTAGTGAACAGATATCACTTATGTGATAAATCATACTGCAGAACTATATAGCATGACATAAAGAACAATGAATGACTGATTAGATACCAACAAGAGGCCAGGAAAGGATTTCCAGGAGGTGAACGTGATATCTGCACCAAGGGTGAAGGTTTAGCAGGAGTTGTGCAGTCTGCATTGAGGGCTGGGGTGTGGATATCTGTGGGTGGTTGTAGAACAATGTCCAGGCAGGACTTGCCCAGGCAATGCTGGAAACAAGTGAGAGCAAGGGCCTGTGTGGGGGAGGGGAGGGACAGAGGGTATTTCAGTGGGGCTGGAGTAGAGAATAGAGGTAAGGCGTTTTAAAATAAGTGGCTTGATTAAGATCCTTGAATTTTATGAAAGTCTGTAAGTCATGTTACAAAACTTGTACTATATTCTATATTCAGTTTGTTAAAAATAAAAACATCCGCATGGGGTGATACAATTAAAATATGTTTCTGAGATCTCTTGTGATATGACACTAAAAGTTGATCAGTTAGGTGATTACTGCAGAATCAAAGCAGAGGCAATCAAAATACTGGAGAGACAAAGGAGAACTAGGTGGTCAAAATGGCATAATTTTAAGATTGATTTGATATAAAAAGCTTAAGAGAAGGATTAAAGATAAGAGTTTTCTAGTTAGAAGAACCAAGTATTTGCTGAATTAGTCTTTGCTATTCCAAGTATTTCTAAGCTTTATGCCCTGTGTATAGATTGCTGTAGGGGTAGTTTCCTGTTTGGTCTGTTCATCTCCACATTTCTCCTTTTTTATCTCCTCACTTTAGGCAGAGAGAACTTTTAAAACCATTTGATAGTACAAGTTCCTATTCATAAATCTTTAGTGGGTCTCCTTTGCTTTAAATTAAAAAGTCAAAATCCTTTAAAAGTTAACAAGATTAAGCACAATCATGAAATATCAGTCCTGTCTCTTTCCTTCTCTCCCACTCAAAAGGTTGAAGCCAAACAGACTTTACTTTGGTTCTAAAATAAGCCACAGTCCATCCAAACATTCCTTTACATTTATGGTTTCCTTTGTATGATGCTTTTCCTCCTCTTTTTACTTCTCTAGATTATTCTAAGCCACCCTCTGAGTGTTAGTTTAAATCTCCTTTTCCCAGGAAAATCCACCCAGACTCTCCCACATTTAGTTCCTATCACTTATAAAGGCAAAACTTCTTATACTACCCCATGCATTCCTCTGGTAGGGCTAAAAGATAAGAAAACCATCATTTATATTAGAAAAACAAAATGTGCATTAAAGCAAAGGGAAAATTTTAATTGTATGTTGTAGTTTAACATGGTAAACTAAAAGTAATATATAAAAAAGTCTTCAAGGGAAAGGTAAATGACAGTATCCCCTGGAAAACTTTACTGGATATTCTGAGTTACTAAATGTTCTGAAATGTTTCATTTTTCATTAAGTCAGAACTTCCTTACCACCATGAACAGGATTAAATAGCCTCCCCATTATCTATCTGGTTGTGTCTCCAGCTTCCTGATTCCAGAACCAAAAAAAAATAAAAAATAAAAAAAATAAAAAATCTTCCCTTGGCATTTTCTTCAGAAGCTTATTATTTCATTTCTCCACTTCCTTCTTTTTACATATTTTTGTTCTTGGCCTGGCTCCCTGGCAATCTCCTTGCCTTACTTTTGCTCCTCTTGCTTCCCTCCCCTGGTGAGATCATAGCATTCACAGAACAAATTGTTAATGGTATTGAGTTGTGAGGCTCGGATAGCGTGTAAAGTGAAAAAAGTCTACCACACAATGCTAGTGAAGAGACATGAGACACATTTTATTTTCCATGATGAATGCATCGTTTTTCTATTTTTGTCATTCCCGTGATCTGTGATGATAAATGGGCAGTTGTGCTGAAACTCCCACTCTTTGGAGATGCCCTCTGCTCAACTTCACCAGTTCCCTTCCCATGTGAAATGCTTTCTTCCAAAAGACTCATGATGGGCTTCAGAGCACTTAGAAAGATATTATTTAGCTTCCAGGATAGAGAAAGAATATATTAAAAGTCCCTAACCAACAGCACATTTAAGAATGTCATACCTTGACTCCATAAAGTGGAACTGCTTAAAGTCCTATATTCTATAAATTAGGAAAAAAATATTGTGATGTAATAAGGATGGATTTTTCAAGCAGTCAGCTTCCAAGGACCACACGGAATAAGTAGTACTGGCATTGTGTAAAAGTGTTCATTTTATGTGACATGCACCCCCCATAGTGCCGACACACACTAAGTACCCAATAACTATCTTTACTATCTCTTCTCCCTAGTCTTAAGTTAGAAATAAATCCATAGTTTGGTGATATCAGAGGCACTATCTGTAGACCAGTGTTATAGATTAGGGAGACAGTTTGGTCATCGATTGTTTGAATCATGAAAAACAGTTTTAATCTTGCCAATATCTACTTTGAGACTTTTCACCACCTACAGGATTTAGTTTTATTTCCATTCTTCATCAGATCCTAATGTTTAACTCCCTAAACCTTAGTCCTACATTAAGAAATAAACAAAATTTTATTCCTTCTTAAAAAAACTGTTTCAGAACAAAGCAGACTTTTATATAAGGAATCCCTTTCTCCTGGCATGTCCTTCGCTTGCCTCTGTGACGACAGCCCTTCCTTGGGTTCTTGCATGGTTCTTTCTCACTCCTTCAGAGCTACCTCAAAGGCATCTCTTCAGCAGTGCCTTCTCTTCCCTGCTTCAATCTGAGTCAGGCACCCCTCTAGGGGTACTGATCTCGCTGTCATACCACTGTTGCACACTTTCTCGTTATTCTAATCGCATTCCTTTCTTGACTGTCTTCTCTGTGTCATTTGAGGATAGGGACAAGTCCTTCAATCACTCTATCTCTGTGCACCCCTGCCTAATTTGTATTTAAAGATTTTTGTGCACTAAATGAATGAGGTGGATATTCTAAGCACACATTTGAATGAAGATATTATATGGATTTTCTTTTCTTTTCGGGGGAGAAGTATGATAAAGATAATATAAGTGAAAGGGACAGTGACTTTAAATTTAGCAAAAACAAATGTAAGGATTAATAATATTTTTCAGTGCAGTATTAATATTAACACAATGTTTCTGGCTTTTCAACCCTCTTTCCAGCTGATTGATTCTAGAATACCTTAAATCCACTCTCTCATGCTACTACTTAACAGGATTCTTGTTTTCAGAAGGTTTTATAAGCTTCTAATTGACCTCCAATTTCCACAGTGCAGAGAAAAGTGCAGGGCTGAATAATGGCCCAGTTCCAAGGAGATAGGCCCCATGAAATGTGTCCAAATTGAGTCCGCAGCACCAGGTCCTGGTGCCTTCTCAGTGTTTGTGGTTGTGGGTATTGTGTGCAACTGCATTAGGATGAAAACAAGACTGTGGCATCATTGAATTAATGAGAACAGAGTGTAATTAGAAATGAAAGCTCTTCAGTTTCCTAACTGCTAATGGTAGAAAATGAAGTACAATAAATGTACTCTAAGCTTTGATGAGCTTTACTTTTGATTAATTAGCAGATTTTAATGGCATTCCATAAAGTGACAGCTATTCTATTGATCCACCTAATTAAGGATCATGAAAGTAAAAGGGACTTCTCTTCACTTTGATGACTGAATTTGCCCCTTGTATCATCCAAATTGCTCAAACAGCTGCTCAGAACAGTGCAGGTTGTGTTCTATGTGGTGTTCAACACAGGGAGATACAGTGACGGGAGATGAGCCCACTGCAGATTTTTTTTTTTTAAAGATTTATTTATTTATGCATACAAGCTGGGGTGCAGGCCAGAGGCGTGGGGCAATGAGAGGGTTCACCAGAGACCGAACGGGGAGCAGAACAGGCAGATCGACTGAAATACACTGCTGAGGGGAGCAGTGGGCGAGGCAGGACGTCTGCTGAGCCATGTAGGAATCTCCCTGGCTGGGCATGAACCTGCAATGCAGCTGCTGACAGTTCCATAGCACTGCACTTAACCCGCTGCGCCACCAGGGAGGCCCTACTGCAGATTTTTATTTCACTTTTGTTTGGGCATTAAGTATGACAAAAGAGCATGCAATTATTGAGAAGGGACAATGATGTCAAACTGTGTAAATACCTTGCAAAGACAAGATTATTTACTGCAATTGAACTAAAACCCATTGGCGAAATCATAGACACTCCTTTTGTGTTTTAGCCAGTGTGAGAAATAGTGACATTATATTAAGATTTTCAATAACTGGGAAACTATGTGTTATAGTTAGGTGGCATTTCTTATAATAATTCTATGCTGCATTAAGACTTTGATAGTTGTATTTTAGTCTAAATAAAACATAGATAAATTCAAAGCAAGGGGAACCAGGAGGGGTGCTGCCCAGCCCGAAGAAAGTGGTCAGGAGCTGGTCATGGGATACTCTGGGCCTGCACCCTGTAACCTTCAATTTTATTCTCTGATAAAGAGAATAAAAACTGAAATATTCAGTGTGCGTGGCCATGCTTGAACAGGGACGCTAGAAGCCCTGTTGTTTCTATTTTGTGAGGATGGGCTCAGAGCTGTGGAACAATCAAAAAATGAAAGACTGTTGAGTTTGCGGGCACACACTTTTATTTTATTTTATTTTATTTTTTTTTTTAATTTATACATACAAGCTGGGGTACAGGCCAGAGGCGTGGGGCGGCGAGAGGGTTCACCAGAGACAGAGTGGGGAGCAGAACAGGCAGATCAGAAATACACTGCTGAGGGGAGCAGCGGGCAAGGCAGGAGAGGTCTGCGGCGCCATGTGGGATTCTCCCCGGCCGGGCGTCGAACTCGCGTTGCCGCTGCCAACAGCTCCACAGCGCAGCACTCAACCACTGCGCCACCGGGGAGGCCCTTTTAGATACGGGCACACACTTTTAGATAAGGTTCTGCTTGTCTGTCCATCCTTCCGCTTGTCTTTCTGTCCATCCTTCTGTCTGTCCTGTCCATCCTAACTTTCCGCTTTTTTCTTTCTTTTTTCTGTCTTGTACTCATGCTTCTTAGTTGAGTCAAGCCACATTAAAACGCTTACCTGCAGGGAATGGTAAGATGGCACAGAACGGCATTCTATACAATCAAGTATTTCAGAAATTTCGACACTTGTGTATTGGCTTAAATTTTATAAAAGAAGCATCAAATAAAATTTGATTCTGCTTCCAATGGTTAAACGTCTGTTTGTCATAAAGTAAGTATAATCCTGTTGAAAGCAAACAAATCATTTCTAGTGAATATTCCAGCTCTTCAAAACAACTGCATGTGGAAATTTTCTTATATAATTGCAAACACCCTGTTGGTTAAAGCCCACATAAAGTGGTAGCCTAGCAGTTTAGATAGACTAGGCAGTACTAGTTCAACTTGTACCTTACAACCATTAAAAGGCCTTCGATAAGTAATAGTTTCTATGTTAAAAATATGTAAATGAAATGCCAGGCTACTTTATACCTGTGACAGAGAGATTTTAGGTGATATATATTCTTTAATTCTTAATATTTGATGTATTTAGTTTGAAAATGTAAGCTTTACCTTCTAAAATGGGATATTACTGTTTCACGTAGATGACACATAATTTAATACACTTTTCAATGCCGTGAGAAACCTTGGCAAGCCATAAAAATATGAGGACTTTTATTTTTGCTCAAAAGCCAAAAACATATCATGATCAAGCTGAGGACATGGGAATTCTTAATTATTAATTTGCATCCTGCTGTGGTCAAGCTGCACAACTTTACAGAAACTTGGATCAGAAATAAAACACTGTATTTGATATCATACTAAAATACAAGGCTTTCAATGTATAAAGTTATAAATTTCTCAGAACTATATGTAGCAAAATATGACACTGTATATATTATGACTAATGAGGAATCAATGGTTTTGTCAAACAAATTGTTCCTCTTGGTGAATATTTTTCATTTGTAGAAATTCATTTTCCTTCTAACAATTAGTTCCATGCTCATCAGGGTAAATGTGGTTTGCTTGAATTTTTATTGGAAATGGTAATCTCTATGGAAACTATGTATTCTAAATTGTTACTTGTCAGTTCCCCCCTCCACCCCCCATTTGTAAAGGCTTTCAGGAAATAGCAAATGTGTTTTGAAAAGCACACTCCAATTCCAGATCTAACAAGCAACTAAGCAGAACTAGGCTTCTGGGTGGGACTGGGGTTTGCGGACCTGATGGGGATACCCTGCTTTCTGATGCTCTTGGATACCCTTCTCCTGTAACTCGCCCTTCACACCTTTATCCAGGAAGCTGGGATGGGCGCCTGCACTGAGACATCTCCTCCTACCTTGAACCTCTTCCTCTCCTCTTCCCTCCTGCAGTTACCTGGGGGAATTGTGCTAATGCATTGCTCTTCTTCCTTTTCTTTGCTGGGCCCTTCCCTTTGTCATGAGAAGCAGTCCAGATCTTGGAGCTAGGGTAACACTTTTGCTCTGCTTTGGAGTTCTGGACTTTCGTTTCTGACGGCTATACCCACTGCTACCAAGGCTGAATAAGATTTCCTTTTCCTTTTTACTATCCTCTTGGGTGGCAGGTAGAGGCAGCTGCCCCAGTTGTACCTTCTAGTTGTTGACAGGAAGAGCAAATCATCTTTGTCTTTGTTTTCATTCTTGATTTTAGAGGAGGAGTTTTGATATGGACAAGAATTGGGGTAAGATTTCTGAGCACCACACTCCATTTCCTAGAGTGCTTTGGTTAATAATCCACACCCTCTATATTTTTATGGAGTCAATAGATATGTGGCTGAGTCTGAGCGTCTTCCCTTGATCCTTAGCGCATTAAAATTGATGACAATCAAAACTGTGCTTTTCTAGACTTCAAAGCAATAAGAAAACAGGATCCTTTGGAGTTATAAATTCCTTGGTCTCCTAGGCTATCAGTGTCACTATTCCTTGTATTTTAGAATAAATAGAAGATACTCTCTTTCAGTTGACTCCTGAGGAAAAAAAAAAAACAAACCAAACTCTTGAGAAATGTCCACCACCTGTCCTTGGAGGCGGAGTGCCTAGACACCAATTCATCAGGCAATTCGGGAACACTGGGTTCCCTGCTGCCTTAACTCCTTAATCTGTTTTTCCTTAGTGAAGGGGTTCATCCTTTCCAGATAGTGCTTCACACATAAATTACAGGATTTGGAAGTAGCTTGCATGGAATATATTGGAACTTGTCCCCTAATACAATTATTTTAAAAATAAATAAGGTTCAGGTTGTTTTTAAACTGTGAATGTGTGAAAGATAAGCATGAATTTCTCTAAGACTTAGCTCCTGAAAGCTGGTCTCTTTGAGAATAAATCAACCCCTGCTAGACCTCATAGAACGCAGTTAGGGCTTACTTTTATAAGCCAGAGCGCTGTCAGTCACTAGGATGAGAATACAGTTCCCCCATCATACCAGCACAGGGGCTAGAGCAGGATTCCTGATGTGGTGAATCTTTCTGCAAGCACTCCATATCTTGCAGCTGAAATTTTAAGATTTTTGTACAGTATTTTATTTCTCTCCTCACGTGTAGTCCCCATGATTTTCTCACCACCACAGCACCTGTGAACCATCCCCATATGCCCTGTGCTCTTCCCTCCCCTGTTTTGATCCTTGCTGCATGCCTCAGATCTATGGTCTGCCTGCAAGTTTTGCCATGTTACACAATTCTTAAAAAGCCCTCAGCATGACTCATCCGGGAAACACCTAACTTCCAGTAAGATGTCTGGCCTTGTGAGTTGATTGTATACTCTCCTAGAGTGTAATGGGCATCAAGGGAAACTGGAATACCTGCTACTGACCCTCAATCCATGAGATTTTTTTAATGACCGATGCTTCTACAGGTCAGATATCTGTCCTGGTGGGCTGATTCCCTTGCTTGTGCAGTGTGATTCGGATGCCTTCACATATTTTGAGTATGTAGTCTTGCTGAGGTAAATGCAAATGCTGAATAGTCTCTTGACTATTAGGCCATTTGTCTAATTGCTTCTACAGATGGTTAAAAGTGTCTGCCCACTGTGTGACACAGAATGTATTGGGATTGACTTACTGTAATAATGGATCCTGCCTTTCATCTTGTTAGGGAAATAAGATCTGTTCCCTAGTAATGATAATGAAAGACTGGTGTGGTAAGGAAAAATACAAAAGGTGGTATGAGATCTAAAGAGAAAAAAAAAATGACTTTGGGAGCAGTATTTGGCAAGACTTTATGGTAACTTTGAGAATACATATAATTTAAGTGCTTAAAGACCAACTAAATGACATTCTACCTGTAAGTGGAAAAGCAAAGGGGAGTAATGTAGAAAATAAGTTTGACTGGGGTGGAGGACTTGCGGGAGGCATCATAGGAGATTGAGTTTGAATGACAAGTTGTATTAATACCACAGATGACCTTGGATGCCAGGCTAAGTAATTTGATTCATATCAGAATTAGTTATTTGGGAGATTAATCTGGTAGAGGTGTGTAAGAGGTTTTGGCATGGGAAAATGTGGTATAGGACTGACAGGATCTAGTAAAAGGTATTAACTTTCATGTCCTTTAGTTTGGATAGAGAGTACAAATAGGGACATAAAAGCCTACCTACATGGAAGACTATGAGAAGCATTGTTTGGCTGAATGAGTAATAGATCATATCACTAGAGCTAAGCAGGAAAACATGATGATGGCTATTAGCAGAGTAAATGCAACAAACTATAAATACTTTAAATCAAACATCATGTCTTAATGAACTGTCTTCACTAAGTACTTGTACCCCTCAAATTTGTGGTTTCCAATATTTGTGTAAATATTGGGTTAACAAATTTACTTGAACCCCCCACCAGTCCTAATGCAAAGACGTTTATAACAAAATGACATCTGCTTCTACCACTTTATTTAGGACTAGTCTATTTGCTTCCCAAAGGGATTTAATATGTTATCAAAGTCAGGGGAAGGGGTAAATGAATTGTCATTCAGAACAGTTTCTCTGTGGATTCTCAGGTAGCCAAGATTAATATTGTGGTGATAAATTATGACTTTCAGTGGTAAATTATTTGGAATTGTCTTTTCTTTTGAGTGCTGTGAGAAATACATTGGTCATTATATAAAAGACATTGAACAAAAAAGGACAATGTTGTCAATCTGAGTTTCACAGAATGTAAAATGGTTCTACATGTAGTCACTTTCCATAATATCCTTAAATAAGATCATGAGAGAAAAGTAAATTAGAATTACGGGAAGCTACTTCTGTGGTCAGTGACAGTGATGGGTCCATATGTAACATCACTGATATCATTTGGTAATTAAATGAAACTTCAGGAAGCAGGTGGTGCTTCTCAAAATGAGATCCTCTCCATCATTTGTCATGCCTGTTGAGACCAGGGACTTTAGTTCTATTGAATCAGCATCTCTGGAACCTCAGAAATATGCCTACTTTGATTCCCAGGTGTGAGTGTGCATGTGTGTTGCTTACACAGCTTTGAGAAATTAATTAATGAAGTAACTTGTCTCATTCTACCTTAAATCTGTATTTTCTTTATTAAGATTTTGACAGAAGCATGAATCAGTGGGCAGTGTTTTTTCAAATCCAACTGATGGTCTCTGCAGATTTCCTATTGTGAATAACATCCCGGACGTCTCAGCTAGGGATGTGATAGAAATAAATAATATTTGCCTTCTCTTTAATTATTATTAAAATGTGGGAGTTTATGAGGAATCAAATGGAATCATTTGAAATTAAAAAAAAACTTTGCTAAGGAATAAAACTGATATGTTCTTATAAAAAAGAAACAGGTGTGAGGGGATGGATGTATTAACTAGGTGAGTAAACTCCTGTACACATATCTCAGATCATCATGTTGTACCTTTACAGTATCTTACAACCTTATTTGTCATTACACCTCAATAATGCTATAATAATATAAATTTAAATCTGAAACACTCATTTGATTAAGATAATAGTACTATTTGGTAACATGGCAACCTCACACATGCGTATTACCTACCTTTCTTTAGCAATGTGTAGGTAAAGGAATCACTGAAATGCACATGTAGTGAGTGGGCTTTTCTGCTAATTTTTCCTCTAATTCTAGCTGTTCTTAGAGTATACTGGCCTACTTTCCTACTATTGGTGGTTCTATCCAACCTGGTGTGAAACCTATGAATGAAGTCTGGGTCAGATTGCCTGCTGTTTGTATTGAAAAGTTTTCAGCTTCCCAGAAGAGTTGAAGGCAATAAATTCCTCCCTATGGCCTCTACATTATGGCTATCTGAGGTTAGCTTTAACTTGTTCCTGCTAGAGGAAGAACAAAAGGATTTAATTACAGCATCCTGGATTTTACAGACAGGTGGCATATAGACACATACATTATTTTCAATTATAATTGGGGCCAGTATTTAGCTTTGCTTGTTTTATTTGGGTCAAGTTGATTTCTTATGTGTTCATACATTACTATTAATAATTACTGATTCTTCAACGGAAATATCCTAAATTAAGTATAAAATTTAGTTCTGATTTGATCTGTTTAGTGATTATGATATAAAGAAATGTTTCCATTTCTTTGCAAGAAAATATGATTAGCTATTCACATACCATCATTAAAATGAACACAGGATTTTGTTAATTTGTATATCATTTCTGACACCATCAGAGACTTCTCTGCAGGACTTGTATTCTATTGTCTTAGGCGTAACACAGAATTAATATTTTAGTGGTCTAAAAACTCACCAAAACCCCAGTGAGCAATTAACCCTTATGGCATAAATCTTACTGGACTCAGTAAATGTTATGGCTAGTATCTTCCCTTCATGGATTAAACATTTGTCATATACGTTGTCCCTTTTACTTTTCCATGTTGCTGGCAGTGACTTGTAAGATATTTTTATATTCTTCTTGGAATGAAGCACTAATTTTTCCTGAGAATCATGGGAGCTGTCATTTATTTTCTAGGGTGTTCATTCTAAAGCCCTCCCTACTGCTCACTTCTTTTTATGCTGAGTACAGAGGTTTAAAAGCATGTGCCTTCACTTCAGGAGGCACTATTCTGTTTTAGTTTAAATTAGTGTTGCAATTATTCATCATCTAAGATAAATTTTTATTGTCAAACATAAAGAAATTGAGTCTCCGATTAAACCAACAAGAAAGACATAAATGGTAGAGGTAGAATCAGTAAACAATTTAACGAGCCCAATTTAAAGTAGAATAGATTGAGTTTTAAGCCAGATAGCCTCCAGCAGGTGTAAGACAATGGGACCAGTGGGAACGTGTCTTTGCTTATGGCATTTTGCCATAAGCAGTCAGTGATTTTTCCTTGGGTTATCTCGTTTTGTTCTGCTCAGATTTAAAAAATGCCAATAAAATTGATTTTTTAAAATTTTTAAAAAAAATTATTTATGCATACAAGCTGGGGTACAGGCCAGAGGCATGGGGCGGCGAGAGGTTTCACCAGAGACTTTGCGGGGAGCAGAAGAGGCAGAAATCAATGGAAATACACTGCTGAGGGGAGCAGCAGGCGAGGCAGGAGAGGTCTGCCACACCATGTGGGGATCTCCCTGGCCGAGCGTCGAACTTGCATCGCTGCTGCGGACAGCTCCAGAGTGCAGCGCTTAACCACTGTGCCACCAGGGAGGCCCAATAAAATTGATTTTAAAGAAGAACAAAGCCTTAAGATGGTCAAGGATCCTGGTGGACAAACTAGTAGCTTAGAGTTGAAGTTGAATTTGGACTATTATGCAGTGACCTTCAAGAAAGTAATTAACTATTTACCCTCTTAAAGTTGTCATTTTTTTCATTGACTGAATTGGGCCTTTAAGTAGTGTGGACTAAATGAAATGTTCCATGTATACTTGTGAATGAAGAAAGGACATAACTTTAAAGTGAGGGAAGAGATGGGGTTATTGGCTAATATAATCAAGTATAGAAAGGAGTTTTGAGCTGCTTTAGTGGAAAACTAGAACTATAGAGCAATTAGATGCCCAAATCCTGCTAGACCATCTCTGTCTCTCATCCCTGCTTTTCTCTCTCTGTGTGTGTGTGTGTGTGTGTGTGTGTGTGTGTGTGTGTGTGTGTGTGTTTATGTGAAGTCAAGGTTATTGTTGACTGAACCAAGCCTCAAGTTTTTGGATTTTCTCTATTAAAGAGGGACAATCTTCCTTGCTCCTATGTCCAGGTCAGCAAATACTAGTGTTCCGATTGCTTGGACACTTTGCCATTTTCAGAACCATTTCAGAACCTTTGAAATTTTGGCTGAGCAGGACTCAATGTCCATGCCTTTCTCCCTGGTTCTGGTGTTCCAAGGTAGGCACACTCACCACAAGCATAGCAATTAGGAAAGCATTTTTCAGGAGGAAGGCTGGGAGGGAAGGATAGGTAGACCAAAGTTTGATAGATATCAAATAACAACCAGCAGAATAGGTGAAGGGCTAGTGTCTAGGCTATGGGGCCAAGTGTTGGTCTTCTTTTGTGGCTTAGAAGTTTATTCTTGTTATTAGTAGTAGAATTCTGTGTCCTTTTTGAAATGTACATAGTGTCCTTTCTACCATAACCTCCTGATCCCAGGAAAAATGACTGCCAACAGTAAGCAAAATTGCCAAGTAGGTAAACTGTCTTCTCTGATTTCCTTTGGCTCTCTCTTTGCCAAGGGTCATTCCCCTGGGTCTACTTGTTTTTAAATATCCCAAACTGCAAAGTGACCTCTCTCACCATTGTAGTTGCTAAAATCCCTCATAACCATGATTGATTCCTCTAGCCCTTTGGAAAATTATTTTACCTTCCAAAAAAGAAGTTTATGAAATTTGATAAATTGATGGCTAAGGCTACACAACTCCATTTGAAAGGGCAACAGTTGGTGTGGTGATTGGCCGTGTCTATTTCCTGCTTGGCATACCGCCTCTGCCTCCCTCCCCTGACGTTTCCCCATCCCACATTTTGCCCTTCCTTCCTCTCCTCCCTCAAAGGGTCAGTAGCTTAACTAACTTTCTGGAGATTCAGCATGCAGTGACACAGAAACTACATTTTTTCAGGAGCCATGGAAATACACTAGACAGATAAACAAGTCATACAAGTACTGTAAGTCCAAACTGCCTATCTGTAAGTTGGTAAGAGGTGAAATCCCTAGCCTAATATTGGGGGATATAGGGCAAAAGTAAATCATTCCTCTCTCCAAAGATGGCTACATACTCGATTGTCATCAATTTTGTACTTTGGAGGCTACAAGGACTGTACAGCTATAGGCCCTTCTTCATGGAGATTATAATAGAGAAAAATGCTAAAGAAAGAAAGTTAGGAGAAGGAAGAATACATTGAAGGAGGCTTTCATTAAGAAGTAAGTTAGTTACAAACTGATAGCAAAAACTAGAAATTTTGTCATGTCAATGAAAAATGGAAAACCAATCATTCTCCTGTCATGTATATTGATAACAAATGGACATTTATTTTCTCTACCATATGGAATATGTACTTACAAAAATTTTCAAATAGTATTGTCCTTTCTCACAATTTCCAGTATTTCTCTACTACTTTTAAAAGTGTACCTAAACTGACTAATAATTGATGAACTTTCAATAAGTGGAATCACTGATCTCCAACTAGGAGGTAACTACTGAAACCTACCTAGGAAGGTTAGCTGAAGTGAGGTACATATTCAAATGTACTATCTCATAGGCTCGTAGAGGTTTCTGATAACATTGTAAATATATCTTGTTCAGAGACAAATTGTGTAGATCAAAAGGTATTCTAGGGCCTCCCTGGTGGCGCAACGGTTAAGCGCTGCGCTCTGGAGCTGTCGGCAGCGGTGACGCAGTTTCGGTGCCTGGCCAGGGAGAGTCCCACATGGTGCGGCAATCTCCTGCCTCGCCCCCTGCTCCCCTCAGCAGTGTATTTCCATTGATCTGCCTGTCCTGCTCCTCACTCTGTCGCTGGTGAACCCTCTCGCCACCCTACGCCTCTAACCTGTACCCCAGCTTGTATGTATAAATAAATAAAATTTGAAAAAAAAAAGGTATTCTAAAATTCTATTACTTTTAATTGCAGATTATATTATACAAAGACTTTGAACCTATAGACTTCTAGGTCTGTCCTTGGATATAATTGGGACCTACAAGTGTATCAACAAGACAGCTGAATGTCTCTAACTCCAAGATGAATCATAAAATGCCATTTTTAATGGAATTCCTACCATGTTTGGTTGAGAGAGGGCCAACCTGACAAGGGAAGGTTTGAGACCCCAGAGGATAAAGGCAGCCAAGCCCTTTTGCCATGTATTTTTCCATACCACAGATCCTTGATCTTTTAATCACAAAATTTATTGCTTCTGTCATTTTCTTTGTTGTTTTATTAGAGTTTTGTTCATGATTTCATTTAATATGCATTAATTTCTTCCTCTGCTCTAGTAAACACCATATGATAGCCATGTATGAGCCATGTTTTCTTTGTCTTGGGAAACTTGATGCCTTGTAAAAGATTGGAATAAATTAATTTGTGCTTTTGTCATGATTTCATATATTCATATCAGGAGAAATATGAATATTAAAGAATCAAGACATAGTATTTTTTCCCACAAGGTTAGTATCATGATATTTATATAAAACTCCACAGTTTCAAATAAGTTTCCATATATATTCTTCTTGATCCACCTTCCTATTTGATGTCTTACACTTTATTATTTCTTTTGCTAGGAAGAGAGGGCAAAAAGTAATAGAACATAAGATTGAATCCTCTAAAATTGCTTTGTAGTTTCTTTGACAGAAATTCTTCTAGGCATAAGGACAGTGGGTTTGCTTCTCAAGACTCTGCTGCAGTCTGCATCAAAGATTTTAATATTTCACACCAAAAATGATGTGACGCTGCTGCTCACTGGTATCAAGTGGATATAGCTGAGGCTGATGTGAGGGATATAGCTTATGGAGCCTTTCAGGAAGTCTGCAATAAAGAATATCCATTTCCCACACGCGCAGTCTTCTAAATAGAAATCTGTTTATGGATGATGTGTCCTGGCATCACTGTGTTTTAAATCAACATAACCTTTGAATTTACATAGTTTACATTGGGAGGCCCAAGAATCTAACAATAGGTTTTATTTTCTTCTCCTACTGTTTATGAAATAGAGGCATGATTGTGAAGATGAACTTTGTAACACATTGTGTTCAAGGAGGAAGTGGAACAGGGCTTAATGTTGCAATGTTGGTGAGAAACGACTTGCTTATGTGTTTACAATTATACGTGATAGCAAAAATAAAATTTCTAGTTATACTGATTTAGTGGATTTTTAATAAACTTTCAAATGAAGGTGGGATTGGAAAGTCGTGTATTTAAAGATAAACAGGGCACAATGTAACAAGCACTAGAAACACAGAAAAGTGAGCTCTGGTTGGCTGGTTTTATGATGTTAATAAAACTTTATATCTTGTTGCCCTTATTATAAAATAAGGAAATTCTAATTCAAAGCTCTCTGAATCGCTCTTGTTTTTACTTTGGATAAAAACAAGTACAGAGAAGGCCAATCTTAATTAGAATAAGAGTACTTTGGTGATAGAGAGAATGGGGATGGTTCTCCCCATTCCACTCAATCCACTCAAGAATGTCCCTCAGTAGGTCTATGTTGCAAATTCCCTGGGGAAAAGTTTGGTTTGTTATGTTTCATGCTGCATCTGTAGAGAGAACCTAAATTCTATGTCTGCATTGTGGTAATGCCAGCAGTTTCTTCATCCAGGGTTAATATTATCAAGAAATTATTCGTCTCCATACTTTAAAAAAAGATTTATTTATTTATGCATATAAGAGCTAGGGTGTAGGCCAGAGGTGTGGAGAGTGAGAAGATTCACCAGAGACAGATTAGGGAGTAGAACAGGCAGACTGACTGAAATACACTGCTGAGGGGACCAGTAGGTGAGTAAGGAGATATCTGCTGCGCCATGTGGGAAGCTCCCTGGCCGGGGATTGAACTTGTGCTGCAGTGGCTCTGGATAGCTGTACAGTGCTGAGACTTAACCCTTTGTGCCACCAGGGAGGTCCCAGTCTCCATACCTTAACAGGGAAGTTTTAAAAGTATTATTGAAGTCAATAAAATGAAGCTTTATACAGATATGTAATGGTTTATGTCTGTCTCGTGTGTGTGTGTGTGTGTGTGTGTGTGTGTGTGTGTGTATAATATAATAGCATATGTGTGTATATATATATATTATATAATATATTATTATATTAATTATTATATATTAATTATATATAGTATATTAATTATTATATATTAATATATTATTACATATATATAATAGCATGTGTGTGTGTATATATATATATATATATACACACACACACACACACATGCTATTATATATATGCTATTATATTAGGTTCATTGGGTAAATAATGGATTGATTTTAAGCCCTCACTACATTTCAGAGAATCTTTAGTTTTTTACTTAAGTATTTGTAAAAGGTGGGGGCATTTCATTGGTCCCTTAATTGAGTAGATTTGATAATGTGCTGCTACATTTTCTTATTAAATAGAAATGCCTATTGACATTCTTCATTTTTTTATATGTCATTTAATTTTGGACTATTCACACTGCTGTCCAAGTCATTTAATTACAATAAAAAATATATATGCAAAGTAGATATGAAACAATGTATATGTATACGTGGAGTACTACTCAGTCATAAAAAAGAATGATGAAATCTTGCAATTTGTAACCATGTGGATAAAACTGGAAGGGATTAGACTAAGCAAAATAAGTCAGAAGAAGAAAAGCACCAGATGATTTCACTCATGTGAAATTAAAGAAACCAAAAATGAAACAGACCAAATGAAACAAAAACAAACCCTAGAAATGTCATTGCAGAATAGAGGCTACTGGCAGAGTAGGTGGGTGAAGGGGGCCTAGTAGTCTGTGATGAAGGATTATGGGCGCCTTGGTAGTAGGCATGGTGTGTAACACACACCTGAAGATATGTGCACCTGTATCATATACAGATTGTAAGCCTATCATACACAATTTTGTAAGGCAATGTTATATCAATAAAAAAAGTTTCAAAATATAAAAAATAGTAACATTTTTAAAAGGAATATAATACAGTGGTGAATATTATTTATTTTTAAAACTTTATGTGCATTTGAAAATCATTTAATAATCACAGTTTGTTAAAAGAGTAATAATGAAGCAGAACATTTATGAAATTGTCACATTTTTAGATAGTCATGTTTTAATTCAATGGATTTTTTGCACTAAGTAAAGATAAGCTTTGGAAGCCTCTTAGAATTCATATTTTTAGACATTATGAATTATTTATTTCTCAAAACTAGATGGATATTATAAAGTTTTTCTTGAGTTTCAGACCCGTATATGTACAAAAACCACTGCTACATTATGAACAACAGTAAAACTGAGCCCAAGAATACAACAGAATTAGTGAAGGGCCATGAACTGAACAGACAAGGACAGATTAGGGAAAGCGGTCAAAACAAAAGAAAACTAATCCATGACTCCTTCTTTTCTTAGTCTCTGGTGGGGTGGATAGTCACAGAATGAAGAGAAGCTTCTTGTCCACACAAGGTTACATCTATGCACGTGTTTGCTTCAGGCTTATTTGGGTCTATTTAGGACTATAGATAAACCACTCTCCAAAGATCTTGGTGCCTCTGCTCTCTGAAAATTAATAGTATGGAAAGATTTTAGCTTCACTTAGCCAATATCTGCTTCCCTGTGTTGAAATAGAGAGAACAGCAATTTCATTTTTTCTGAAAGAAAATAGAATTCACTATTAGAGCTGTTCAAATGATGCCTGCTTTTAATGATAGCATAACATCAGACAGCTTCACTTGAATGTTTCAGAAAACACCTTAAAAATAATGTGTACCACATTGACCTGCGATTCCACCTCTACAAACCTATTTATCACTTTTTTTCCTCTTCTGTAGTGGCCCAGCCATTTTCCCAAGCCGTTACTTTTAGAGTGGTTATTTCCTTTAACTCCTCTTCCTTTTCTGTGTCCTATGCTGTCAGGCACAAGTTCCACTTATTTTGTCTTCTAGTTTTGTTATTTCTCGTATCTGTCCAGCTTACTAAACAGCCCTAGCTTAGTGTACCAACATGATTCAACAGAACCAACGGAACTACCTCATCATTCATTCATTCATGGTCTTCTCTGATCCAATCAGTCTGTCACAGATTTTTCCCAACATAAATTTGAAGATATGACGCCTTTACTTAAAACCCTGCAATACTTAGGATAAAACCTAAGTCATTTACCACAGTTTAGAAGGCTCTGGATACGTCTGACTATTTGTTCCTTACTCCCCAGTTGCTGATCAGATCTGTCTCACTGCCTAAGATGGATTATTTGCCAGTTTTTCTGTGAGAGATTTGCTCACCCCTTCAGCTAGGTTTGGGTCTTTGCTTTGTCTTCCAGCGATCCTGTTAGTCTTTTTATGATGATAACTCAACAAATTCTTACCTGAAGGGCATTTGAAGACAGGAACTGTATTGGTGCTTTGTTCATTAATGTATCCTAGATGTACAAGGTCGATGCGCAATAAATATTTGCTAAATGGATATAAGAATGATCTGGCACAGTTAATTTTCCAGTCATTTCTAGTGCCGATCTTCCCAATTAATCTCTGATCTAATCATACTGAATTTATTTTTGATTTTCTAAAATCATGTCATCTCTTGTCTTTGGTCCTTCATACTTACTTTCTCTTTGCCAGGAAGTCTTGAGCTCTGCCTACATATTCTCATAATGTTCCTTAGTTTTCCTATCCTCACCCTTGTCAAACTATATGTTGAGCTGGAATGTCAAAGTCTTCACCTTCCACAAGCATGTTATCGATGGCATTTTTCCTGTTAAATCACAAGCATCTGATCCAGTTTGTACAATATGCTACTCAGTTTTTGATTCTACTGAATGAATGTGATTAAGTGTATTAGATTTTTATTTTATTTTTAAAAAAAAATTATTTATTTATGCGTACAAGCTGGGGTGTAGGCCAGAGGTGTGGGGTGGTGAGAGGATTCACCAGAGACAGAGTGGGGAGCAGAACAGGCAGATCCACTGAAGTACACTGCTGAGGGGAGCAGCGGGCGAGGCAGGAGAGGTCTGCTGCGCCATGTGGGAATCTCCCTGGCCGGGTATTGAACTCTTGCTGCAGTGGCTCTGGATAGCTTCATAGTGCTGTGCATAACCCGCTGCACCACCAGGGAGGCCCAAGTATATTAAGTTTTTAAGAGCATAATGAAAAAGATATCTACAATAGATGAAAATGATGAACGATCTCCCTAGAAAAAATCTGGGAGGAAATATTCTAAAATGTCAGCATGACTGGGTACAAGTGACAGGACTGGAGTGATTATTTTTTCTGGTTGTATTTATAAAATATTTTGAGTACACTGAAGGCAGCATAAACATGATTAGGGAAAGAATCAACATCTTTTGAATATGTTGATGATTTCTATGAATAACACATATTTATAAGCATCTTTGGAATCTTTGTTAAGTAAGAGAACATGCTGGAGTTGCGTGAAAGTACAAGGTGGGAATCAAGTGCTGTGTTTGTATAGTCCAATTTCTTTTTCTGTTTCTGCTGTGTGCATGAGTTTGAGCAGATTATATCGGCCCTTTACTTGTATGAACAGGCCGAGTTAGACAACAAACAACCCCATTGTCAAACAGAAAGGAATAAACACCAAATTGCACAAGCAGAACTGACACCCCTGCAGGCTGAGCCATAGACTTAATGAAGGACACGTGCAAACTCAGACAGGCGCTCAACAAGTCTCTACAGTTCGTCCCACATGAACCTGACTTAAAATACCTTTGCAGATCTCTGGGAGTTATTCACCTGTGGGTTCTTTTAAGAACAATTGAAAATAAAAATCATCTCCTCATGTACAGTCCATGAAAATCTTGACTCCTCAAGAACTATTATGCTGTCCTCTCATCCCAGAGGGGCTGTGCCAAAAGCCTGTGACCTTATCTGCTCCGGAACATGTATAATATCAAAGAGACCCAAAGGTCCTGATAAAAGATTTCCAGGCTGTTGTTATAGTATGTCTGCTTCCTGAGGCACCTGAATATTTTAGAAAATATAACTACACCTATGTCAACTAGGAGATAAGTTCTTACCCATTTTGGATCCAAGGTAGATTTAAGTGAAATACTTTCCCTTAGATTTTATAATACAGAACAAATTATTGGTCAAAATCCAATCTATCTCTTTTTATTCTCTCTTGGACTAGATTGAGTTGGTTAAGCACAAGACAAGGTATTTTTTTTTCTCTTTTACAAGTTATCTTTCAGAATAATACACAGTATCTCAGTTTATTTACAAACACTAAATGACATTTGCCCCCAAACCCCAATTTTTAAACACTTTAAATATATTTTTAAAGATTTATTTATTTATGCATACAAGCTGGGGTGTAGGCCGGAGGTGGCGGGGGGGAGGGTGAGAGGATTCATCGGAGACAGAGTGGGGAGCAGAACAGGCAGATCCACTGAAGTACACTGCTGAGGGGAGCTGTGGACGAGGCAGGGGAGGTCTGCTGCTCCATGTGGGAAGCTCCCTGGTCAGGGACTGAACTGCAGTGGCTCTGGATAGCTTTAGAGTGCTGCAACTTAAATGCTTACACCACCAGGGAGGCCCCACTTTAAATATTTTTAAATGAATTACTTAGCCAACAAAGGAATGCCAAATTTTAATTGAACTTAAATGTCATATTTTAAACAGGGGCTTTAAACATTGATTAGCTTCTTTCATGATTTAGGTTGTCTTTAGATAGAATGGTGGTCATAACAGAAAAAAAAAAAAACACCTTTTTTTTTTTTTTTAAATACTTGAGTTCTAGTCCTCAAGGGATTTTGATCTTGAGCAAACCACTTTATGAAGATTCTGCTATATTCAGCTTAAGTGGGGGGATAATGACTCCTATCCTTCTTACCTTACAAGATGGATGTAAGACTAAGTGAATTAAATAATGTAGGTGAAGCTGTTTGATAAATAGTTGAGCCCTATATAAATTTCAAGGCAGACACAATATTTTGTAAATAATACTTGTTTTGATTTCTTTATCTGCATTTGTTTGTTTTGTCATGTTGATCAAATCTAAAGAATAATTAACTTAGAGAGAAGAGAAAGGAACTTGGGATAAGAAATAAAACATATGAGTGCAGGTGTAAACCAGATCTTTAGGGGTAGAAATACCTACCATCTGATTAGTTTCAAGAAATTTATGCATTCACCTTAGTCATTCCCAGAGAGATTTGCCTTAGATTCCCTCTCCAAAAACCATCTTTGCAGGAAAAAGGATGAAAGTCTTATTTATTTCATTTTGAAAGCCTGTATGTATCTATATCTGGATATCAAACAGCTTATAGGAATAGCTGGCATCTTTATGATGTTTTGTATGTTTTTAAAAGATGGAATATTTAAAAGAAAAATCTTGAGCCTTAAAAGTAAATCCTTTTAGCTATTATGTCATATGTTATTCCCATTTTATCAGCAACAAATCCTGCACATGGATTAGCAAAATGACTTCTTTGTGATCATAAAATCACTTCTTGTTGTGGATGATGTTGGGTAAGGTTGAGAAATCAATAGTAGTCAAATTTCTAAATTAAAATAATATTTATATCACATTATATTATAGCCCTGTAATTTTCCTATACTTTTAAATATTTTTACTGCAGCTCTGATCTCTGCCATATATAATTCCTTACTTACCAGAAGCACCAACATTACCTTCCCAGAGAAATATTCCCTCTGTGTTTAGGTGACCCTTCTCTAACCCTCACTCTTCTAACAAAGCATCAGTCACATTTCATTGTTCATTGGTTTTCTTCTGACTTACCCACTGGTCTGTGAAAGTCTTGATCAGGCACAGAACAAAGTACACACTTGATAAATGAATGAACTTTTCGTATTGAAACCTACCTGTCATTTCTACTAAACTGCGCCTGCTCAGATCTTTTTGAAGCTCAGATCCTTTCCCAACATCTGGGGATTCTTATGCCCCAGTTTCTGTGTAGTCGATATTATCTTCAGTAATAAATTTAACATTTGCAAGAGGTGTTTTTAAAGAGTATTTCTCCTGACTGTATTTACCTTTACCCTTGCCACTTAGACTGGTTTTCAGTTGTGATTCACTTGGATATTTGTTTGTTTCCTGGAAATTCAAGCCTCAACTTAAATATTTGCATTCAATTTCCTATTTCTAAATCTGGGTGACTGAATCTTAGTCCTGTCTGTCGATCTCCTTCCACTGTACTTTCTGATAAATGCTTTTTTGTAATGATGAACTTTTTTTCAATATTCTAAAATCTTTACAGGTATGTCCTCATTTCTATACAATAATTTCCCCCTTTTACTGAAACCTAATGGTTATGGTCTTTGTCTCCTGAGGAAAGATCTTCCTAATGCTGATTGTATTATTTCCTGTAAGCATTTTTTAATTAATTAATTTATTTATTTTTAAAGATTTATTTATTTATGCATACAAGAGGTGGGGTGTAGGCCAGAAATGTGGGGTGGGGGGTGAGAGGATTCATCAGAGTCAGAGTGGGGAGCAAAACAGGCAGACCTACTAAAATATACTGCTGAGGGGAAGAATGGGTGAGACAGGAGAGGTCTGCTGTGCCATGTGGGTTAATCCTTGGCTGGGGATCGAACTCCTGCTGCAGTGGCTGCTGATATCTTCATAGTGCTGAGACTCAACCCCTTGTGCCACCAGGGAGGCCCTCTCTGAGCATTTTAAAGTCTAATCCGTATGTGGACTTTCTGTCACTGGTTCCTACTTGCCATTACACATATGCTTGCTAATTTGTATTAAACTTCTATCATCTCCCTATCAATTCCACATGCTGACTTCTTGCCTAGACCATCTTCCTAGTAAATGAAAATAATGACATAGATTTTTAGGATCAAAACTCAAGCTTCATCTTCCTAAGACTGTTCTGCAGCTGACCTACTTACTCATAATTATATCCTTTGTCTTCATGAACTTCATTATTACGATCAGATCCTTCATTCTACTTTCTCTCTCCAACCCTAATGCCGTCATATGTAACTGTACATTTAGTTATAGAGCAGGCAGAAAAGCAGTAAGTTATGTCTGGCAATAAGAGCAAGATGATATAAAAATGATGGGGAAATTTTTCCTTCAGACTGTGCTCCATTTATAGGTAAATATGAAATCACATAATTAGTCTCATCAAAATCCAAAATGATAAACTTGCCTGTATAGTTTAGGTCAATTGCATGCAAATTCATCTCTTCCAATTACACAAATAAGGAGAATGTAGTTGAAGGTATTATCAGAGAATAGTTTTTAGCTTGCTTTTTAAATTTCAAATAAATAATATTATTGATAAGGCACTAAATTAAAATTAGAGTGAGAGTGGATAGTGGGGAGCAAAAGGGTATGGGGGTCCAGTAGACTATGGTGGAAGAGTATTGATACTTTGGTGGTGAGAGTGGAATGGTTACATAGATATGAAAAGGTGTGAACCTATACCCCTAAATCATGCAGTATTGTAAACCAACATTACCTCAATGGAAAAAATAAAATAAAATTGAAAGCTAAAAATAAAAATTTAAAATAGTTATTTAGTGTTCATATATACTCTGTACCTGCTCAATGAAACAAATACATTTATATATAACTTATCAGTTACAATACATTTTTATATATAAACACACTGAGTAAATGTAGAGAAATAAAATGTGTTTATTTGTAATTTACATTTCTGTTTTAAATCTCATTTAATTCAGTAAGCATTTCATCAGTTTTTTTCTTTTTTACCTAAGGCTAAATGTTTTCCCAGGAGTTCAGAATTCTGACATATAAATTGGAGGTTCATTCTGTGCAATTACCATAATTTAATTTTGCCTCCCAAGGGCAGAATGAAGGCTTTTCTTCCAGGATAATCCATGAGATAATGAAGAAAAACAAGAGAGTGATTTTTTTTTTTGTAATCCAGTTTAATGACATAACGATGAAAAGAGATTGTCTTATATATCATGAATTTTAAGCAGTCTTTGTGGTCATCTCCCTTCACAAGAATGTTTTGCCTTTTGCCAAGAGAAATGGAATAGAAGTAAACATAATATTATGCAAAATGATAGGTCTGCTTTCTCTCTAGATTAGTGGCAAGAGCTACTTGGTATTTACTGACTTTTCTCCTTAATGGGTGGGTAAAATAAATAAGATAATGCAGAAATTATATGTATTTGCTCCCAGTGTGGTCCTTTAGTTTTAAAGTTCTGCTGGAAGACAAGTGGGCTTGGGAAAGTTAAAACCCAGATGTAAGTGAATTCTAAAAACAATCTAGGTCTCCCCCAAATAATTTTATGTTTGTATAAGATTTTCCACTCACTTAATAGAGTGTTTAAGAGTTACTTTAAATCATTTTGTTTTCTACTTTCAAATTTTCTGCATGTATTATATTTATTGAAATGTTTTCTTAGTCTTTTTATTCTCTTGTTCAGTTCTGATGTTTATAATATTGACACTCTAATCTGTCAATAGTGTCTTTAGGCAATTTCTCGTCTCGCTTCCAGATAATCATTTGTTCCTAGAGATTTAAATATTTTATACATCTCTTAATTTACCCACTTCAATTTTTTTTTTCAGTTTTGACTTTAGTTTATTTGCCTTGTTATTCATATGTATTTCTAAATTTTCTTTCCATGTTTCTATTTGCCTCAAATAGATGCTCAAATATTTGGCTTAGTTATTTCAGAATAATCCTCTTCAACCCCCTTGCTTTGAAACAAAAGTGTGGATTTGTCTTTTTAAAACATGAACATGACATACATATGCAGTGGTAGACTGCGTGCATGTAAGAATGTGGAATAGTAGTAATCCACAAGCAACAGTAGTAATCCAAAGGCCTGTGTAAGGAAACTTTGATGTTCCTAGTATGTCTGTCTTTTGTCTTTCCACCCTCATACTTTCCTCCAAAAAGTAATGATTCTCTTAGTTATATAATGTAACATCAAAAAATTTCATTTTCATCATTTCTGAAATTTATTAGAATAGTAATAAGTGCTTGTTAAGAACATAATAAAGATTCTTCTGTAAGACATGTAAAACTGTAGTTGGCTTATTGTCACTTCCCTAGGGAATTCTATGAGTATAACCAGTGTGGATTTATCCATTCCCCTGTCTATGGATATTTGATTTATTTTTAGAATTTTAAATGTAGTAATGCTACATTGAACATCATTTCTTCAATACAATTTTTAGAAATATGAGGTTCTTTTTTGACTTTTTATATGTTCAAGTATTCATATTTATTTATCTTGTACTCATATTGAATATCAATAGGTATTCTGAAAACAAGTAGAATAGTTGAGTAGTTTTTAATCTTGCTGAAAGCCAGAATAGTCATTATTTTTTTTTCTTTTGTGGATTATACTGTTTCTCCTATCTAAGACTTTCTACCTAAACAGGATAAAAAGGGTGATATTATAAATGGAATCAGATAGTATGTGGCTTTTTGGATCTCTCTTCTTTCACTTAACATAATGCTTTTGAAATCCATCCAGGTTGTTGTGTATATCAATAGTTTCATATTTTTATTTCTGAGTAATATTCCATTGTGTGGTCCACAATTATTTTTTTTTCATTTATCCAAAATTTAATATTTGGGGTTATTTCCAGTTTGGGGCCATATTCAAAAAACTGTAAACATTCACGTGGAGGTCTTTGGACTTTTTTTTTCCCTTGGGTAAATTCCTAGGAATGTGATTACTAAGTTATATGATATAGTGAACACGGAAGTGTCCATTATAATGTCTGACATCTGTACTTACTAAATACATATTAGCACTTATAATTCCCTGGCAATACTAGGAAAAATTTCAGTGTCCTTGTGAAGCATACTGAAACTGAAATATTACTGTATCTATGAAAATTGATCCACTCCTTTTGGAAAAGCCATGACAATAACTTTCAAGAGTTATGAAATTAAATTATCTTTTTCTAATAACAACACATATATACAGACTTATTTTAAGGGCAGAAACTTAAAGTTAGAAAAATTTGCAAGGAGATGGTATCTGTAGCAGAGCACCAGAAATGACTTTTGAGTCAGTCAGTAAGTAAAATCTATCTAACTGGATAAAATATTTCATAACAGCTAAAAGTGAAACCTATGAAGATGAGACACAAAAATGCTTACAATAGAAATGGAAAAAATCAGATAAGAAACTTGAGTGTCTATATGTATTAAAGAGAACTACGTAAAGAGGGACTCGAAGGGAACATAGTATCCTGTTGACGCAGTTAGTCACTATGAACAACTGTTGATAGGGATTTATGGGGGCGGCTTCTGACTTCTACAAAGTTTTCTTTGCATCAAAGTAAAAAAAGAGCAGTAACTTAAATCACTTTCGGTGGATTTCTTATTTCATTTAGGAGTTGCATGTAAAGATTTCCCAAGGGAAATTAAGTCCACATTAACTTAATTTTATCTCCTCCCATAGCTACCTGTCTCAATCAAGTCCTGTTCTCTCGGTGTTCATCTACATGTCTCATCAAGAATGTGGCAGTAACAAGGCAACTGAACATAAAGTTCTCTGGG
Organism: Scalopus aquaticus; assembly: GCA_004024925.1. Lineage (NCBI taxonomy): Eukaryota > Metazoa > Chordata > Mammalia > Eulipotyphla > Talpidae > Scalopus > Scalopus aquaticus. Next base: position 55,786 of record PVIJ01003552.1, read on the forward strand.
AGAGAAAAAAATAGAGGTTGATATTCGTGTGTTCTTTCTGAGCTGCACAGCTTCGTAATTGTGCACCCACTACAAAGAGATTCTGTCTTGTCTTTAAACTGTTCAGGGGCCAGACAAACTTGTTTTTATATAACAGGATTAATGGTAGGATTACAAGTACAAACCCAGTTTGTTGGCCCAAGCAAGTTATGAGTTTGCAAAGATGCAAAGACTTGTGAATGAGCTTGGGGGTGATATTTAGAACCCAGCAGTTAATTGACAGATGGCATTACCCACATTGTTAGTCCTCAAAACCTAAAAGTCCAATTTCTTTCTTCATACAAGATAGGACTTTATAAAGAATATCATCAGTGAGAAACATTTTCTCTAGTAAGCCTGTATGGACTTGCCTTGTTTCACCTTCTAATTCAGACTTTCCATCCTCTCGCCTATCAAAAATGTAGAGGATTCTGTGGAGAATTATATACATGGAATAACTGTTCAATTGGCACTGTCTAGATATTATTTAATTACGCAATAAGGCTTCATTCACACTTTAACAATGCTGCATACTGTGACTTCACAGAGTATAATGGAAGATGGAGTGGTGTACTGGCAACAGCTTTTAATGTAATTCTAAAATAATATATTATCAAGTGAAGACTTAACATGCATGTATTAAAGGCAGAAGCATGATTGACAACAAAAGTCAATTTTCCCTTAAAAAATAAAACCAAATGTCTATCACTGTACTTAAACACTTATTAATATAAGATAGCCACTATCGTTTATAAAATGGTCTGTTAGATGGTATGATACCAATGAAAAAATGTTTTGCACTATAATTTATTATGGTTTCACAGTTGAATAATGAATTAGCAAATGTACCAAACATGGTTTCAAGTTGTTTTATATGTCAAACCAAGCCTTTCTTTCCATAAGGACCATATATTCAATTTAATAACTTTAGAACTACAAGGGGACTAGATAGCATTTAATAAGTCTTGGACTAAATCATTGCCATCTACATACTTGTTAAAGATCTCTCTGGATTCCAAGAGGTCCCTCTTATCCTGTACTTTGTTGGTTTGCTATGGCGGGCCCTTCTTCCTGTCCCCAAAAACTCCTATTCAGGCCTCCCTGGTGGCGCACTGGTTAAGCGCTGCGCTGTGGAGCTGTTGGCAGCAGCGATGCCAGTTTGACGCCCAGCCAGGGAGATTCCCACATGGTGCGGCAGACCTCTCCTGCCTCCTCCGCTGCTCCTCTCAGCAGTGTATTTTCGTCGATCTGCCTGTTCTGCTCCCCACTCTGTCTCTGGTGAACTCTCACACCACCCCATGCCTCTGGCCTGTATCCCAGCTTGTATGCATAAATAAATAAATCTTTAAAAAAGAAAAAAACTCCTATTCATTTCATGTGCTGTAGAATATGGTGGAATCTGAAATGGCTGGTATAAAGAGTCAGAAGCTGCTCTGCAAAAGTGTTGCTACCAAATATGTAATGCCTAGCAGAGCTTAGTCCATATTTCTAAAGCAACCTTTTAAGATGCCTCAGATCTGCCCTGAGAAGCCCTCAGCACAGCAGAGTTGTCTTACCTCCCAGCTCCACTACCTAGGCCTTGCTTTCAAGACATTTACAGTAACAAGAACTAATTAAAAGTAATTGATCAGAATTATTTCATTTTATTCACTTGACATTTGTGTTTACAAAATAAAAACAATTTTACATCAAGTCATTATTTACATCTAGAAAGCTTAGTGGAGGAAATATGTTAAAATATACTGTCAAAAATATATCAAAAAGACTTTCAAATTTATTTATTCATTTAAATTGCATAAAGACCTACCTTATTCTTGTGTCTTGGGGACACAGTAAAAATAAGAATATCTGTCTTCAGAAATTTATAAGCTATTGTGGCTTTATCAATTACAATTCTACATTAAAAACTATCTCAACTAAAGAGTTTAGCAAAGTTTGTTTAAATAATAGTTTTTTGTTGGCTCCTTTCTGTTTTTCTCCTACCAAACCATCATATTTCTCATGCATTTATTCATACACTATATCTGGGAAATATAAACTGAATAAGGTATTTAGACAAATGAATAAGAACTTCACTTTAAAGTCACGCACGCATAAACTAAGAACGCAGTTTTGTCTGAACGATCTCTAGAATAAAGGAGAGGTAGAGGACTCAGTTTTCATATTATTTGGGATATGACCTAGTTTAATATGTCATGAAAGTAAATCCTCGGGTAGAAAAACAACAAATAAAAGCCCATTTTTCGGTAACGTTAGAGTCAAAGTGAAATAAGAATGTGAAAATAACAACTTAGATGGTCTGAGTTACCCTAGTAAGTATGTGGGAATAACCATATAGATGGGCAAATGTGGCGTTCTTTGAATAGTTTGAGGACATGTACATTTTCTAAAGACCTATCTGTTATACCATTACTAAAACTTGGCAGTTCGCCTCTAAATTACAAATGTTAGCTGTATTTTCACCAACAGCTCAAATAGAAACAAGCTACACAAAACATCCATCATCCTTCTCATCTTCTTAGTGATATCCCTTTGATAAAAACAGTAATGTTTACAGGAAACTTGCCAAAATTCTTAATAAAACTCTTCTCTCTAGGGAGATGGAAATTTAATTAGGTGTGATGATTTTAATGCTTTGCTCATGCAAGCTGAGGTGGGAGAAATTGTTTAAAACTTACAGTGTTTGAAGAGTTTTATTTTTGGACTCTCAGATATAACCTGTGAGAGTAGGAAATTTTGGAAAATAATGAAATCCCCCTCATTGGACACATTCACTGTTGGGGCCCTGTGTTCTTTCTTTCTCTTCTTCCCTTAGTACTCCAATTTGTCACTGAGGTTCTTATAGTTCTGGAAAAGCTAACTTCAATCCTGAGTCTCACAGTGGAGCACACCATTGAGGCTAAGCCAAACTGCCGATTCAACTGTTGGCCACAGCAATTGACGGGTGAATGAGCTTGTGACTTCAGGTAGCCGGCATAGCAACCTTGATTCCTTCAGGGAATGAAAAAGGTGGCATGTTGTCCTGTGATTCCTTGCTAGTCTTGAGAGGAATTATCTTTAGGAGGATTTGGCACCATGGAGTACCAAATGAGGCATGAATAGAAGTGAGACCAGAGTGATCAAGTTTTATAGCTGAACTCAGACTCTCTGGAAATCCTACTTACGTACTTTTGTTATAGGAACCAGCAAATTATCTTTATTCTTCAAGCTAGTTGAAAATGTGTTTCTATTAGTTTCACTTACAGAGCAATTCCAAATATGTACTCAGTAACAACCATGGATGTGATTCCCCTTAAGCTATCTGTATGCCATAAACAGTGCTTATTTTAGTAAGCAACTTAGGACAGTGTGTTTATTGTGAAATGATTGCATTTAACATTTCCCCCAATCCAAGATGGTCCTTGATTAATTCTAACTGGAGCACTCATTTATGACTAATTCTAATTAGAACACTTATTTTAGGGTAAGATTTCTTTTTAACAGGTTATTATTCAGAATAAAAGAATACAGTATGAAAAAGACCTAATGTAAGAATTAGGCAACATAGATTCTAGCTTAACTTTTGCCTGTGTACAATGCTTCTTCTTAGCCATTAAAAAAAAAAAATCTAGGTATATTTCATTTTAGATCTCATTAAATCTTAAATATCTTTGCTAAGCATAAGCACATCTTTTTTTTCAGATAAAATTTTGGTTTGAGGCCTATTATAATCTCGGAATAACATTCTACACTGAAATTGGTATAAAATATGAGAAGTCTGGATGTATTTGAAAACCATAAAGTGATACACAGATGACCTTCAGCATTGCCTGAGATGTTGCGTCTCTGTGATGTCACTGACCAAGAATGATGACTTTCTTTCTAAAAAAAAGGATTCAGTGAGAGTGTGGAGATGAAACCAAAGTAGGGAAGACAATGGTCCTTTCTCAGGCCGTTGTCATCCAACAGAAGTTGAGATCATCCCTGGCACAGGAAAGGGAAAGGCTAATTCCAAGGAGGTCACCACCTGAGCTGTTTTGGGCCATTTCCAGAGAAGGTTGCCTGTCCTACAAAGAACTTCTGTTGTCTTTTTCCTGGAAGATGTGCTTCAGAGCTCCACATTTTTGGCAATCATGCCTCTATTCCCTTTGGGCATCTAGGCTTCTCTGGGGAGTAGCACTGTCTTCTGTTAATTATATAAGATTATTTTCAGTCTTCCAGAACAGAAAGAATCTCCTAAAAGCATATCCAGTATTTATTTTCCCAATAACCCACTAGGTGCTATTTGTAAGTTTTAAAACAGCTTTTAAAAATGGAATCTTCTATTTTCTTTATGTACTTGACTAGTATGAGTTATGAGCAGTAAGGGCTGGATATGGGAAGGTGAATTCAAAAGATTCACAGTGCCATCGATGCCAATCCTGAACTCTCAGAACTAGCTTTTTCAGTAGTTCTTAAGAACGTAAATTGTGACAGTCCCAAACTCATTTTCAGCACTTCTTTTTATTGTGTACTTCATTCACATTCTGTAAGTTGCTTAAGTTCATTAATAGCATTTGTTGTTTTTGTTATTTTATCCACACTTTGAGAACAGAAAGGGACCATCTTTTAAGTTAAAATTCAGTCTGTAGGCAGAGACTTGGCTGTTTCTGTATGAAATATACTGGAAGATTTAATCGGAGGAAATTGCTTGTGTCAGCAGCTGTCACAAGCATGTGGCCTGTTTTGGAATCTGGGGCAGCTGACATGCTGAAATACTATTTATTTTTTCATGGGGAAATAAGAATATCAGTGGAATTTGCTTTCTTTGAAGTCTTTCAGCTTTTATTTCTAATTTCAGATGTCAGCAGGCTGTTTGGAATGACTAAATGAGGTGGAGAATATTCTGTTGCACTCCTAAAATCTGGGGTGTTCCCTAGTAACAAGAATGTTTCAAGCATAGTTGGGTAGGAAACATCCATTCATTATGCCACAAGTGAAGTTCACAAGTAAAACACACTGCAGGCTTAAGCGATGGTTACGTCTGCTTTCCTACAAAGTGATTCATGGATGGTTTCCTAGGTAGAAAATTGCTTTTTTACTCCGTCTCCTGACACATTAGACCATTGCCAACAAGCTGTACTTTGAGCAAGATATGGCCTGCCCCTATCAGGTTTCCAGATGTGTTATCCTTTTTTCCCATTATTCAAATATCATGGGAAACTCCATCGCTGGAGAAAGGCTTTCCTGATTAAGAATGGATAACTATGCAAGCGATGTTTTCCCACACACATAGCGATGCCTAGACCCCTATATTCCACATATAAATGGAATTCTCCTTCTGACTTATTTTTCTCAGTATAGTCTCTTCCAGTTCCATCCATGCTGCTGCAGATAGTATGAGTTTAACTTTTTAGATAGCTTCATAGTATCCCATTGTGTGTGTGTGCACAACCATATATTCTTGATCTACGACTCCGTTTTGAGGCATCTAGGTTTTTTCCATACCTGGGCTATTGCAAATTGTACTGCAATAAATGTAGGAATATAGTTTCCTTTCAAATTAGTGTTTTTGGATTCTTTGGGTAGATTCCTATGAGTGGAATAACTGGGTTGTATGGCAGATCCATTTCTAGTTTTCTGAGGAATCTCCACACAGTCTTCCATAGTGGAAGTTGTTATATTCCCCCCAACACTACCAGCAATGTGAGAGCATTCCTTTTTCTCCACATTCCCCACCAGCACTTGTTTCTGGTTTTTGTTCTGTCTTTTAATATGGGCCATTCTCAGAGGTATGAGATGATATCTCATTGTGGTTCTGATTTGTATTTCTTTGATAGTAAGTTATGATGAGTATTTTTCCATATGCCTATTGGACATCTGTATTTCTTCTTTGGAGAAGTACCTGTTGAGCTCTATTACCTGTATTTTAATTGGGTTATTTCATTTGTTTTTGCTGATTTTGTGAGCTCTTTGTAGATCTTTGATATTAGTCCCTTATCAGAATTATGGTGCATACATATTTCTCCAATTCAGTAGGGTGTCTCTTCATTTGGTTATTGTCTCTTTTGCTGCACAGAAGCTTTTTAGTTTGATATAGTCCCAACTGTTTATATTTTCCTTGCTTCTGGTGATGAGTCCTCAAAATGTTTCTGAAGTTTATGCCATGGAGTGTTTTGCTTGTTTTCTTCTGTATATGATGTAGTTTCAAGTCTTAATTCAAGTCTTTTATTCATTTTGAGTTGATTTTTGTGTATGATGTGAGATAGTAGTCTAATTTTATTCTTTTACATGTGGTAGTCCATTTTTCCCAGCACCACTTACTGAAGAGACTTTCCTTGTTCCAGTGTATATCCTTTGCTCCTTTGTTATGGATTAGTTGACCATATATGTGTGGTTTTATTTCTGGGCTTTAAGTTTCTGTTCCTTTGGTCTGTGTATATGTTTGTATTCCAGTATCATGCTGTTTTAATTACTATGTCTTTATAGTGTAGTTTGAAGCTTGGGAGTATAATACCCTCTTTGGCCCCTTTTCAGTGAGGAGAGCTTTGGTTTTTCAGGGTCTTTTGTGGTTCCATACAAATTTAAGCAATTTTCCATTCATATGAAATTGTCAATCCAACAGCAATATTTTATTTCATTAAAAATGCCATTGAGATTATATTGCAAATATGTTGAATCTGTAAATTGCTTTCGGCAGGATGGCCATTTTGATAATGTTGATTCTTCTGATCCGTGATCAGGGTATGTCTTTCAATTTCTTTGTGTCTTCTTTTTCTTCTTTTAGTAATCTAACACTATAAAATTTACCCCATTCCTTTACCCATTTTGACTATGTGCCCTATTCCTCTTTCCCTCTAGTAACCATCATTTTGTTGTCAGAATCTAAGGGTTTGTTTGAGTCTTGTTTCATTTACTTTTTTTAAAGATTTATTTATTTATGCATACAAGAACTAGGAGGTAGGCCAGTGGTATGGGGGTTGAGAGGATTCACCAGAGACAGTGGGGAGCAGAACAGGCAGATTAACTGAAATGCACTGTTGAGAGAGCAGTGGGGAAGACAGGAGAGGTCTACTGTGCCATGTGAGAAGCTCCTTGGCTGGGGATCAAACTTGTGCTGTAGTGGCTGCTGATAGCTTCATAGTGCTGAAACTTAACCCCTTGCACCACCAGGGAGGCTCTCATTTACTTTTATCTTCCCCATTTGAGTGAAATTTGTCTTTCTCTGTCTACTTATTTTACTTCGCATTATAATACCCTCATGATTGATCCATGTTGTCACAAAGGCAAGATTTCTTTCTATGCTGTTCCATTTATTGATGTCAGTTTTTATGCTAATACCATACTGTTTTGACAGCTGTAGTTTTATAACATTGTTTGAAAGCAGGGTACATGATACACACAACTTTATTCCTTTCTCAACACTGTATTGGCAATTTGATGTCTTTTGTGTTTACATACACATTTCAGGATTATTTATTCCATTTCTGTGACAAGTGAAGTTGCTTTTATCAGAAGAAAAATTTGGGGAAATAATAAATGTGCCAAGAACTCATACGTTCATTTGACATGCATAATTATTTATACATATTATGACAAATTTAAGATACTTTGTAAAATATAATATCTAAAATGATTTATAAATATTTAGTGGTTTTATTATGAGGGTTGCAGAATGTTTGCAAGTATTTACTATCAGACACGTGAATAAAACCAAAACAGTATTTTCATTTTCATGAATGTATTCTTTCATTCAGAAAATACTATTAAATAGATAGATATTGAGGTATTGAGTTAAAGTGGAAGTTAGAAAATTTTACAAGTAGTGAGCTCATGTGAAAAAATGAAAGAATAAAAAATAGGAAGAAATGGTGTTTGGGTAAATACTGCCTCTAAGTTTTTATTCAAATGAAGAGATATGCTTTCTTTCAACAAGTATTTTTGGTAATATACCACATCCTAACACTGTATAAGGACACTAAGGTGGAAATGCTATAACAAACAATATAAAAGGTAGCATTGCTCTCTGGGGAAACAATGGAGAAAAATGACAAATTTTAGGAAAACATGAAAAATGAAAAAAAGAGGGGAAAGAGCAGACAGGATAGATGTAAGGGAGGAAAGAAAAAACATAAAAATTTGCAATGTTTAATAAACAAATTCGATAAAGCTAAAATAGAAGGTGGAAAGGGAAAAAGAGAGACAGTTTTATCAAACGAATTAAGAAGTGACTTGTGCAAATTTTATATAAGCAATCTCAAATTTTCACTTTCTCAGAACTCAAAATTACCTTGTAGTATGGGGGTCCCTAAATACATTCTGTAATCTCTGTGCAAGAACATTGATTGCTATTGTACTTTACCTGAGAGAGGGCATATCTGTCAAGGCATCAGTTAATTTGCAGTTGCACATTTTAATATAATAATCATTTCTTGTAGCCATTATGTTTTAAACATTGCTCCAGACACTTTGATAAGAAATAAAACAGACAATTGATATAAGCTACCTAATCTCAAGGAGCCTTAGTGTCTCCTGAGATGGAACTGAATGTGTTGTGTGCTATCTCAGTAGCACTGTCTGGAATAGTGAAAGCACAGAGGAGGACAAAAGTTATTGTTAGTACCCATGGGGTTTGCAGCTAGACTTCTTTCAAAGGTACACCCAAATTCATTTCTCTCCCAGGACAGAATGTCACACTACTTGAGCGGGATGAGTTTGGCTCTGACTTCAAATGTATCATTTTTTGCTGAGACAGAAGTCCTCTGATTCTGAAGACTAAGTTTTGATGCAGAAATACCCTATCTCCAAATTTCAGCTTTTAACCATTAAGAAACACTTGTAAAGAAGGCCAGTTCAAGATGCACTGATATCTAAGTATCCACCCACTCTTCTTCAGGTATTTGCTCTTGCATTCATTCTCTTCTACTGATTTAGGGTAAAACAAAAGATATCTTTTAGGTAAAATAAAAGCTAAAGCACTACATGCTTTAAAACATATGAAAACAACACTTGTGCATATAAGATAATGTGCTATGATTTTGTTCTCTTTGTTTGATATTTGTACTGAAAGGAAAGCATCTGGGGTTCATTAAAACCTGGGTCATATTTCATATTTCTCTCACATATTCTCTGACTAGTGCCTGAAGTAATGAGGGAACTGAGTATGTTGTCCTCAAGCCTTATTGTAGAAAATGTACTCTTAAGATATTTTATTTAGTGTGTTTTGGATTAAAGTCTTTATGTAGGGAAATATGTCAAATAAGTCACTATAAAAAACATGGCATAACTTTAACTATTTGTAAAGTTGAAGAATGAGAAGTTGCATAAAACAGGTTGATTTATACACCTGTATATGTAGCTATGTTCACACAGTGACACAAAACAGATGCAAAATCCACACTCATTAAACACTATAAAATGACAAATTTCAAATTTTAGAATAGTATGCTTCAAGATGGACCATTCAGTGCCCTGTGGCACATTTCATTTCCTCATTGGATCTTCAGAATTTTATGCTTTGTTAGAAAATTTTAAGAAAAAATGATTTAATACGTTGGCTGTTACTGTCACCTTCAAGAGAGTTATAGTTGTGCCATTTTCATTTTCTCTAATTTTTCTAACATTTTCTGTGGTTGGAGAAGGAAGGAGGAAGCTGTGTGTATGGGGGTAAGGGGGAATTTGCAGAATGAAGATTGAAGTCATATGCTGGGGTCCTGTATTTTTTTTATAATTTTACTATGTAGATACTTTAAATTTAGGGGGTTATTTCTGATAAAAACATTTAACATAGAGTTTATCCTCAATACATTTTTTAAGTCTACAGTATTAGTATTGTTGTCTATAGGTATATTGTTGTACATCAGTTCTGTAAAGCTTATTCAACTTGTATAACTGAAATTTTATACATGTTGATTAGGAATTCCTCACTTTCCTCTCCCCCAAACCTCTGTCAACTACCATTTTTTATTCACCCGTGTGAATTCCTAGAATTTTTTGGTTACAAATTAATAGCATCTCATACATCTTTGCTTTTACGAGTTTGACTTTTTTAGATACTCCCTATAAGTTGAATTTTTTTTTTAAAGATTTATTTATTTATACATACAAGCTGGGGTACAGGCCAGAGGAGTGGGGCGGCGAGAGGGCTCACCAGAGACAGTGGGGAGCAGAATAGGCAGATCAGAAATACACTGCTTAGGGGAGCAGTGGGGGAGGCAGGAGAGGTCTGCCGCACCATGTAGTATTCTCCCCGCTGGGCGTGGAACTCGCATAGCGCGCTGCTGACAGCTCCACAGCGCAGCGCTCAACCGCTGCAACACAAGGGAGGCCCCCTATAAGTTGAATTAAGCAGTATTTGTCCTGTAACTGGTTATATCTCTTAATGTATTTCAAGCTTCATTCATATTACCTCATATTGCTTCATATTGCATGATTTCCTTCCTTTCATGGCTAAATCATGTTACATTGTATGTACATACTACTCTCCCTTAATCTACTCATCTGTTTTTTAAAATTAATTAATTAATTTTAAAATGTATATCCTTTACATTATTGTGTATTCCCTGCAGGTTTCCCACCACCAATTCACCCGTGAACCGTCACCATAGTCCCTTGTGCTCGTTTCTCTCCTGTTTTGGTCCTTCCTCCCCCTCCCCTGCAGATGTCCTTACTTATGGTTGCCTGCTAGTTTTTGTTTTTGTTTTGTTTTGTGTGTTTTCTCCTTCTGATCTCTTCTTTGGCTCCATTATATTCCTCCTGTAAGTGAATCCATTTGATATTTTTCTTTTTCCTTCTGGCTTATTTCACTGAGCATGATCCCTTCTAGCTCCATTCATGTGGCTGCTAATTGCATTAGTTTATCATTTTTGATTGCTGAATAGTATTCCATTGTAGACATCTACCACATCTTCTTGATCGAGTCATCAATTTTGGGGCGTATGTTTTAGCTGTTGTAAATAGTGCTTCAATAAACAAAGGTGTGTATGTGATCTTCTAGATTAATGTTTTTGTGTCCTTTGGGTATATTCCTAGGAGTGGAATTGCTGGGTCATATGGAAGCTCCATTTTTAGTTGTTTGAGAAACTGCCATACAGCTTTCCATAGAGGTTGGACCAGCTTACATTCCCACCAAAAGTGTAGGAGCATCCTTTTTCGCCACATCCTTGACAACACTTGTTGTTTCCTATTTTTTTAATATGTGCCATTCTTGTTGGTGTAAGGTGGTATCTCACTGTAGTTTTTATTTGCATTTCCCTGATTATGAGGGGCATTGAACATTTTTTCACATACCTGTTTTCCATTTGCATTTCTTCTTTGGAGAATTGTCTTTTAAGTTCTTCTGCCCATTTTTTGATTGGATTTTTTGTTTTGTTTTTGTTGAGTCATGTGAGTTCTTTGTAGATTTTTGTATCAGTCCCATTATATGTACACACTACTCTCCCTTAATCTACTCACCTGTTAATGGACATTTAAGTTGTGTTTACATCTTGGCATTGTGAATAACACTGCAATGACTATGTGAGTGCTAATACCTCTTTGAGACACTGATTTCAAGATTTTTGGATAAATAACCAGACAAGGAGTTTTTGGGTCACCAGGTAGCTCTGTTATTTATTTTGTGAGTGAACTCCCTACTGTTTTCCACAGTAGTTTGCTTTCCCACCAACAGTGTGTGTAATTCTATTTCTCCAAATTTTCATGAACAGTTGTCTTTTGCTTTTTAGATAAAAACCATTCTAACAGACATGAGGTGATAACCCATTGTGGTTTCAATTTGTACTTCAAAGTGATGAGCAATGTTGAACATTTTTTTATAACACATTTGTCACTTGTATGTCATCTTTGGAGAAATGTCTATTCAAGTCTTTAGCCCATTTTTTTTAATTTTTATTAAAGAATTTTATTTATTTATGTATACAAGCTGGGGTACAGGCCAGAGGCGTGGGACAGCGAGAGGGTTCACCAGAGACAGAGTGGGGAGCAGAACAGGCAGATCAGAAATACACTGCTGAGGGAGCAGCGGGTGAGGCAGGAGAGGTCTGCCGCACCATGTGGGATTCTCCCCGGCTGGGCGTCGAACCAACATCGCTCGCGGCCAACAGCTCCACAGCGCAGCGCTCAACCGCTGCACCACTGGGGAGGCCCAAGCCCATTTTTAAATCCATTATTTTATTGCCATTGAGCTTTAGGAGTTCCTCACTTTATTTTGGATATTAGTTTTTTGTCAGATGTATGGTTTGTGAATATTTCCCCCCACTCTGCAGATTACCTTTTCATTTTGTTGATAGTCTTCTTTGCTGTGCAGAAACTTGACAGTTTGTTGTAGCCTTACTTGTCTAACTTTGCATTTGTCATTTGTGGCTGGGTTACTGTCTTATGTTTTGAAAATCTTTCACCCAATTGAGACCTAAGAATATACTTGAACATAAAGCAAAACATAATCAGTCAATAACAATAACCCCTGATATGTTATTGGTGAGAAAGAGTATTCTCCCTGAATATCTTCATTCTTGCAGAATTGGCAAGAAATACCTTGCATGGGCCTCCCTGGTGGCTCAGCAGTTAAGCGCTGTGCTGTGGAGCTATCGGCAGTGGCAACACGAGTTCGAAGCCCAGCCAGGGAGATTCCCACATGGCAAGGCAGACCTTTGCTGCCTTGCCTGCTGTTCCCCTCAGCAGTGTATTTCCATCGATCTCCCTGTTCTCCCCACTCTGTCTCTGGTGAATCCTCTTGCCGCCCCATGCCTCTGGCCTGTGTCCCAGCTTGTATGCATAAATAAATAAATCTTTAAAAAGAAGAAATACCTTGCATATTATAAAGATTTTAAAAAAATGATTACCATTCCTCTTTTTAAAGAATTTCCTAAGGAACAAAATTTCCTTCAAAGCTACTTTTTATTTTATTTTATTTTTTAAAAGATTTATTTATTTATACATACAAGCTGGGGTACAAGCCAGAGGCGTGGGGGTGGCGAGAGGGTTCACCAGAGACAGAGTGGGGAGCAGAACAGGCAGATCAGAAATATACTGCTGAGGGGAGCAGCGGCCGAGGCAGGAGAGGTCTGCCACGCCATGTGGGATTCTCCCTGGCTGGGGGTCGAACTCACATCGCTGCTGCCAACAGCTCCAGAGAGCAGCGCTCAACCGCTGCGCCACCAGGGAGGCCCCAAAGCTACTTTTTAAAAAACAGAACTTTTCTATTAATAATTAAAAAAAAAAAGTCTGGATTTCAAGTGCCACATATTATGCATTGCAGGATTATAGGGAAATAGGCTGACTTCATGAGCAGAAAATTAAAAAAAAAAACGACACAGTTAAGTGACAGTAGGGCAGAAGTAATTTCTGGAATACGCATTTTTACTTTAGGGAAAAAGGCAAGAGAGCCAATTGATATAATTCTGACATGTTGATAATATCAGTTAATAGCTAAAATAAAGATTTTTTATCATCATGTAGCTTTGTCATTTTTAGAAAAGAAAATTTGCTTTTATCACATGGAAGATGAAAAAAAATACAGGCAAAGTCATTCCATATTGTTTACTATATTTAAGCCCATATAACCATAATAGGATTATCAATGAATTTATATATTTTTAAGTAACTGTAAGGTCTGTTAGAAGGGCTAGAAGAGTATCAAAACATATACTTCTGAAGACTTTCTCAAGTTGCTACATTTGCTATTATCCTTTGTTTAGCTATTAAAACTAAAAAACTGGGCCTCCCTGGTGGCGCAGTGGTTAACCGCTGCACTGTGGAGCTGTCGGCAGCGGCGACGCGAGTTCGACGCCCGGCCGGGGAGATTCCCACATGGTGCCACAGACCTCTCCTGCCTCGCCCGCTGCTCCCCTCAGCAGTGTATTTCTGATCTGCCTGTTCTGCTCCCCACTCTGCCTCTGGTGAACTCTCTCGCCGCCCCACACCTCTGGCCTGTACCCCAGCTTATATGTATAAATAAAAAAATCTTAAAAAAAATAAATAAATAAAACTAAAAAACAAAGCCAAATAAAATAAATGGAAAATTAATGTCTATCATTATCACACTGAGCTGTCATTTGTCTCGGTTAGCTTTATGTTTATTCACTGTTAGGTAAAACAAATGAAAAAAGACAGAACATTAAGCTAACAATGACATATTTTGATTCCATAGTTATGGGCATTTTAGAACCTTATGATTTAAAAATAGTTTGAAATTAAATCAGATTATGCTCTGTATTTGAGATTTTTGCAACAGCTGCCTAAATACTGAACATAGGAATTTAGCTTTTAAGACCAGATTTGCAAAGCATACTGTTTATAAAATTTCTAATAAATAAGGCACAAAGCAGAGCAAAATTTTTAACCATGGTTTTAGATGTAAGTAATAAAGGAAAGGAAAAGTACCAGAAAAAAAGGTAGACAAACCTAAAACATTCCCATTGTAAGTCAGGGGCAGAAAATTGTTTAGCATATTCTCACCTACAGGCCTCTAGCCACAAGTCCTGCCTAGGCAACTACTTCACTTTCACTCCAGATAATCTAGTGGCAGGTTGGTTTAGGAGGAGCATGTTCCAAAAGATTCCACTTAGAGAAACCAGGTGAAAGAAAAGCACAACATCTAATAATTGAGGCCTCAATTTGCTAGCCTGAGATTTCTTTTTATGTTTTTTTTTTCTTTTTTGACAAATACAAATTTGGTATGTGTGTGTGTTTGTGTGTGTAGTAGCACAACATGATGACTTTATATATGTACATACATTGTGCAACTTTCCTATTTCCATTAAAACACATTTCCAAAATCTTTTTCAGCATCTCACCTCTTCCCTGCTGCCCTGGGAAATTCACCTTTAGAAAACTCCCTGAATTAGGTAGATAATAAATGGCTGAGTAATCTTCTGTTGACTGTATGTTCTCAAGTTCAGACACCATTGATTATATTGCATTTTAACTCATTCTCAATGTGTTATTTCAAATAATTATTTAAAGGAAAAAAGTTATCATAGATTTGCTGTACTTTTCATTGGTTCCAATTACAGTTTGCATTTTCTGTCTTGAAGGCTGGTACCAATTATATCATAAAATATACGATATTTATTACTCAAAATTACATTTTACTACTGTGTCATTAATACAATAAATACAATAACAAATTCTACAAAATTCCAAGCAGGATTTTAACTTTACTCAGCCGGGTCTGAAGCAATTTGAGATGTCTGGCCTACATGTTTACATTAGTCTTATCAATGTCTAGAGTTCCAACCTAAATTTAGCTCAGATATTGCAAGTAATTATGGAGCAAGAGCTACTTTAGAATTCAGGTTGTAGGTGTCCCTGCTTAAAACCTATATAAGCACTGGGAAATGGGATAGGAATGACATTTATAAACTGATGTATATGTTCATCACTTTTTAATAATGTTGGTGATTTTCAGAGCACACTGCTATGCCATTTAGGTGAGGCCATGTACTCATTCAATGTTTATAAATCATTGTAGAATAATAAACTGCATAATGCCCCACTGAAAACAAAATGAAGCTGGCACACCTGGGTTGGATCATAATTTTCTTTGATCTTTGATAAACACTTGTTTTTGGAATATGAAAGTTCTAAATCAAATAACTGAAGTCACCCTATATATAAATAAAATTTGTAATCTGCTATGTCAGTTTCATGGCTCAGGTTATGATCACTTAATTGTCACATAATACATGGTTC
This sequence comes from Scalopus aquaticus, assembly GCA_004024925.1. Lineage (NCBI taxonomy): Eukaryota > Metazoa > Chordata > Mammalia > Eulipotyphla > Talpidae > Scalopus > Scalopus aquaticus. Next base: position 71,452 of record PVIJ01003552.1, read on the forward strand.
TTTAATATAATTAACCAAATTAAAGTGAGGGAACTAGTCTGTATATGCTTGAAATTATTAGTGAAATTTTCTAATTGAGTTGTAAAATCCTGAAAGAAAATTAAGGGTTTAATTAATTGAGAGATCGTTTTCACTATTATTCCTATTGCAAACAAAGACCCCTAGGATATCTGATCTAGTTTACTGAGTTTTCACTGTACAAACATTTCTTTTTCTAATCATCATAGGTCTCATTTTTGTCAAACACTACTCTATGTCATCCCTTTTCCCCATAAAAACTAAAATAGTCTTTATAACCAAGGCTGTAAATGGAGTATAGTCTTAAATGTTTACCTATTTCAGTAGAGAATATGAAAATGTTTCAATTCTCACACAAAAATGGACACATAAAAGGCCTGCCAATTTGATTTATTTATTCACAAAGTCATCTTCTCACGCCCATTGTTTAGAACGCCTTTGGATATCAAATAATTCAAATCCAGTTAAGATCCTGCTAGTCAGGGCCAGGGCCCACAAAATGTCTAGAATGGTAAAAAGGATGGCTTCAAAGAATCTAAGTTGCTATGAAAATGACTTAAAAATCTGGAGGAAATGCCGAAATTTAGGGGCAGGTATTTTTCTGTTAGGCTTTTCTAAGAAAGCAATGAGGAACTGTTTCATCTTCCTCCCAAAGAAATGAGATGCTGCGTCTATTTCTAACATCCTCCCATGATGATACTTTAGAGAGAGGAAGTAGATTAAAATTAGTTTCTGATCTGATTTGACTGTTTCTGTCATTTGCATTTCCATATTACTCTCCTTACCTAAGTGAATCTTCCCTGGGTATCCTTTTCAGTTTTAGTGTGCAACAACTTCCACACCCATGGCTGGAAAAATATGTATGTATGTGTGTTTAAAGTACTGCTATTTTTCTTATTTCTATGTTTAAAAATAAAAATAAAACAGCAGAGAATATATAATGTTTTGGTAAAGAGGATATGAATTTGAAAGCTTTGCTTCTGACATAATTCACTTCAATTGTCCATTATGAGAAAATGGACATTTGACCCCTCTCAGATCATAGGGAAAATGAACCAGATTCCAAACCTCAGCTATAAAAGTAGCAGAACATGAATGTCTGGGATGTGACTTCTGTGACTCGCTGTTCCATATGATTACATTTGCAGAAAACATATATTCAGGTGCTCAAAGAATGCCTCTCATTTTGAAGATTCAAAGGACTTCATTTGTTCATTGGATATAAGCACTGGTTAGGGGTATACCCATGGAGAATGACGATAATTTATTTCATTCACTGCTGCCATGTTCGTGTATCACACAAGGCCTACCATACAGTATACTTTCAATAAAAATCCACTGCTTTGTGGGTTGATGAAAGAATAAATGAAATAATGTTGTTTCTTAATCTTTTTGGGTGGCATGAGGAGGCTATTTGGAAATTAAATATCATTTTATTAAATTCAGTGATTTACTCAATTGTTCATCAAATATGTACTGACAATGTTGTACCAACGTTAGGCCCTGGGCGAAAAGTAATGAGTCAGATGGGCATCATCCTAAGTGTTATGCTGTTTCTAAACTAGTGGGTCTTGGGATCAGATGAGGCATGTAGAATGCAGATATGTGTTCTGACGTTTTCTTAAACTGTGGTCATGACTGAATTACTATTGGATGGATGCTTTCCAGTTGATTAGTGCCTTGCTAAGCATATGTTTTCAGTTCTGAAGTTCACTTATATGTCAGTATATTTAGATAACTTCTAAAATAGTTTTCTAGGCTCTAAGATAAACTTATTTAATCAAAAGTTCAAGCTGTGTGTAGAAGTCTGCATTTTGAAGAAACTATGCAGATCTGTCTAATGAAGCTAACCTGGCATTTGGAATCACTATTCGGTGATAATAGAAATCTGAAATTGCTATCAGTCAATCCAAATGTAAACATCAATTGATTACTGGTCAAAAGCATCAATTGATTACTGGTCAAAAAACTCCTCCTTCTTAAGAGGAATCTGACATTACATACATTGTCCCTTCTATATAGAGATTAAATAAGAAACTTTATCATTAAAATACCAGAAGTTGTTTGGTTTGTTTGGTCTTAAGGACTGAGGTGAGAATTAGAATTTCTCTTTACTTTTCTTAGTCAAGAATGATTATATGTTGGGCCTCCCTGGTGGCGCAATGGGTTAAGTCTCAGAACTATGAAACTATCCACAGCCACTGCAGTACGAGTTCATTTCACATAAAGAGAATATCTAATTAATAGTCTCAAGTCATCGACTCTATCTTATTATATCCAGTATTTGATTCTGTCTTCTAGAACCTTGTCATCATCATGTGTTTACTCACCTGAACCTTCAGTATTGCTTACCATTCTCTGGATACCTCTGTCCTTTTCAGGTTTCCTTTCCATCACTCCTTTTCTTACAGTCAAAACCAAATCAGGTTACACTTTTTCCCAGGTTGGGGCGGGGGGGAGGCGGGCGCATATTTTACTGAGTCCAATAACTTTTATTGTATCAAAAAGCATTGCCTCCTCTACCTGTGTCCACTCTAATGATATAATCTTGAATTGCATGGCAGTGTACTTGCTCGTGTACACAATAAATAAATTCCGATATTGATTATTTGATGGAAGGAATTTTTGATGCAATATCAAGTACTTAGTGTTTCTACTAAGTCTCGAAGTTGATTGATCCATTTTCCTGTTACTTAGCTCTCCAAGAACCATCTCTAAACTTTCATAATACTCCTCCCTTTGGTTCTGTCCACTGTGAAAGCTGTACCGCTAGATACTGCCAACAACTGGGCCACAGGGTCAGGGCAAGAAGAGAACTTACCCTCTTTACCAAATTCCTACACTGTCATCTGGGGATTAGTTCCTCAGAACTCATGATCGCGAGGTCTGCTGTCTCTTCTAACTAGCAGCAAGTAGCATGGCTATGGTTATAAAAAGAGAGAGATACCAAATCATCATGCCTTCCTCTGAGGAAGGGATAAGGGTACTTCATGTCAGCCTTTCTGCAATCAGAGATATGCCTCATGTCTCAGAAATTCAGAGTGCACTTGGCTTACAGTACTCAATGAAAAGTAGTGAAGATTCTTAATACAGACTATAGGAAAGAGTCTGTGCTGACAAAGAACTCCTCCTGCTTAAGAAGAATCTGACATTACATACATTGTCCTTTCTATATAGAGATGAAATAAAATAAGAAACTTTATCATTAAAATACCAGAAGTTGTTCGGTTTGTTTGGTCTTAAGGAGTGAGGTGAGAATTAGAATTTCTCTTTACTTCTCTTAGTCAAGAATGATTATATGTTGGGCCTCCCTGGTGGCGCAGTTGGTTAAGTCTCAGAACTATGAAGCTATCCACAGCCACTGCAGCTGTTCAAGTCCCCAGCCAAGGAGCTTCCCACATGGCGCAGCAAACCTCTCCTGCCTCATCCCCTGCTCTCCTCAGCAGTGTACTTCAGTAGATCCACCTTTTCTTCTCCCCACTCTTCCTGGTGCATCCTCTCACCACCCTACAACTCTGGCCTACACCCCAATTCTTGTATGTATAAATAAATCTTTTTTTTAAAGAATGATTAAATGTTAACTTAAGAAAAACACAGTTCTTATATCTTTAGCCCCAGCCACTGTCCTATTGCAATAGCAGATGAGACCCCCAGGCAAAGATCCCCCTGTTGAACTCATCAACCCCTGAAACCATAAGAAATAATAACAAGTGATTACTGTAGTTTAACACCATACAACTGGATAATTTGATGAAGGGTAAAAGATTGTTGGTATCTTCCTTCTCTGTTCTTTCCCGCTCTCTATCCTTTGCAATTTTTTTTATTTTGTTAATTTTTGTTACTGTCGAAGGAAACCAGATTACCTTCCCATAGTATTCCCTGAAGTGTAGATATTGAGACTTATTTCCCCCATGTGTTTTTTAACACATATTCCTCTAACGTATTGTTCATTTTGAAACAAAATGCATCTGTAATTAAATTGATGGTGATAAACAAATATATGTATATTTTGGAAGTATGAACCTCAAGTAATCAACTGTGGCTAATCGCTGCATGGGGGAAGATCAAAGTAAAGTAAAGTATTTTTGTTTGCTTGCTCGCTGATTTTGTAAAGATGTGGATTCTGGATTTCATAATAATGAAAAAAATGACTAGTAAAATAGTCCTAGAACGTTAAAAAAAATTCTAGGCATAATTTTAAGAAATACTAGTTATTAAGGGTTAGTGAAAATTTACTAATGTTTTCTGAAAGCATGATTTAGTGAAAACCAAAGAAAAAGTGATCTATATGTTGGTCTTTTTTGATCACAGAAAATTTTATAGATATATTCTTTCAGATTAATTTTTTAAAAGATTTATTTATTTTTGCATACAAGCTGGAGTGCAGGCCAGGGGTGTGGGGCAGTGGGAGGGTTCGCCAGAGACAGATTGATTGACCAAAATACACTGCTGAGGGGAACAGTGGGCAAGGCAGGAGAGGTCTGCTGCACCATGTGGGAATCTCCCCAGCCAGGTATCGAACTGGTGCTGCAGCCCCCGACAGTTCCACAGTGCTACGCTAACCCATTGTGCTACCAGGGAGGCCCCCAGATTCATCTTTAAACTGATATTAGCCTGGTGAATCTCCTAATATGTCCTGTTCTACAAAACTGAATTATGTAAATTTTTTTATATTGTATATTATAATTCTATTTCTTTTTCACGTTTTTGATCTCTGTCATGTGGTCTGATCTATTTTCAGAGAGAAGTAGTATAAAAAAAATAAACTAGTAACATAGGGGTATGCAAGTTTAAATTAATGACTGTGTGAATTAATAAGGGTGAGAGGGAATTTTTGTTATATTTGGCTTATTAGCATAATTTGAAATCGACCCAAATGACTGCTTGCGTTTTCAGCAGAGACTTAAATTTTGCTGTAATTTCTGCATCCTCATGATGCTGACAACTGCTGGGCAATTAGTTTTTGATCTTGTGGGCTTGAATTGCCATTGTTTTCATTAATGCTTGAGCTAAGCAAAAACAGACTGAATAAGACTTCTCAACAACCCTCTTTTATAAACATTTTAAATCACATTTATAGGAGAAACTATCAATACGTCAAGCTGCAAGTTTAATAACACACCATAACGTTCACATTGGACCAGCAACAGAGAAAATTGCAGTAGTATTTCTAGACCAAATCTATGGGTGACACAAATGCTTGGCTTTTCTTTAATTGAGCTCAATATTAAGCTGATTTAGAATGCTGCCCACTCTTGTTATTTAAGTACCCTACATTCTTAATAATCTAATTTCCGTTGTGGCCCAGAACAAAGAGATTACTTGGAGAGGAGCCATTTGTGGTCACAGATGGGCTTGAATGGAAACAACCACTCTTCTGTGACCTCGTGAGGGTCTGTTGTCCACCTGAGAGACCCCCAGTGGCAGCTCAGCCTAGTCATGTCCTATCTCTTTTCACACTTCCAGAGTTCTCTAAATCTGAATGGCTAAGAAAAAGTATTGTGTTTTTATCACAAAATAAGCATTTATATTATAACTGATAACATAGATCATCCCTGAAAAAGAAACTAGTCTCACAAAGCTCTTCATTTCAAAATCATTACTTGATGCAATTCAGCTCCCTCATTTCTTCTACTCTTTTTGCTTGTTTATGCCTCTTATAACTAGCCCTATCTACCTTTGTTTTAAGTAACTACCATATGTTAAGTGCCATGCTAAGTATGGCACTTACTTTGCACAGCCTCACATTCTAGGTGTTACTGCCTCTGTTGTGCTGATAAGGAAATGGAAGCCTGTAACCCAAATCTCAAAGTTAGAATGTGGTAGGCTCAGAATTAAAATTTAATTGACCCTGGATGCTTTATAGTCAAATTCCACTTCTAATACCAAATAACTTATAATTATCAGGAAAAAGTGTACTACTACTGCTGATTAATAGTTATGACCAGAGCCCCCAGGTTAAATGAGCCACCTTCCATGCTACAATTGAATTTTGAGCATTGAATAATACTTTACCCACAAGTAATTATTTATTTAATTCTACCAGTTAGGCTATGAGCTTGTTAACCACAATTTATTAATCTCGTTATCTGTAGTGTCTGATGCAGAGTAATTATTCATTGAATGGGATGTTTACTTTGATGCTCCTACTACCAATTCCTCATCCCTCTTTTGCTAAATTTTAGATAAAAGCTCAATTAACCCATATAACACTTTATTCATTAGAAATAAGATAAAAACTAAAAAGCTAGTATTAAATAAGAGAACAGAATGCCTTTACTGTATATATAACAGTCAGAAGAAAAGATGAACATATTTCATGTATTATTCTACACATCCCTGCTAAGACTTGGGTGCTAAATGTTCCCTAAGTTTGCATGTAAAATTCCCAGCATGAAATTTCAAAAAGGAGAAAATCAGGATTCCTATTGACAATATCATTGATTTGCTTGACTGTATCTTGGTAAGGAGGTAACATTATATACAATTATATACAATAAGATGAGATAGCTTGAATAATTGTAGAAGTTTATATTTACACAATGAAATCAATCATGTGTAAAGCAGTGGTGAATCTAAGCTTTGCAAGTTCATTCGCAAAATTTCTAAAATTTTAATTATCTCCAAAGTTGTCATGGCCCAAAGACTCAGGGAGAAGTAAGTCTTTGAGTAAAAGATGTAGAATGTGTTTTCATTGTTAATAAAGACATATGATTTTGACATTTACTGTTTTAGTCATCTCAGACCTTTCTATTTTTAAATGTGGATAATAAAGATTATCTCTTGTTCTTGTGTCACACTGTACACTGGCCATGTAAATTCTATGATCTTATACACAATTTGGACAGTCACAATTTAGAAAGATTTTGTACTTGAGAACAAATCAAACAAGGAATAGCAGAAGAAAGTTGGGATGCCTGACTTGTCCAATTGAAGACTAATTTGAAATTTAAGAGCATTCTTTGTGGAAAAGACCAGAATGATGCTAGATTTCTATAGAGGACTGGAAATTACTGGAAAGAATTGTTTAGTTCATTAAAAGAAAAAAGTTTAGTAACTAGAAGACTTGGGGAAGCATAAAGGAAATGAATTTAATATAACTAAAAGTAGTCAAGTAACAATCTGTTGAGGATGCTATTGAATACAGCCTCTTGAATTTTATTACCAATATGAACCACTTGATAATCTTACTTTAATCCCTGATTCAGTAGGTCTATGGTAGGGAATGAGTCTGTATTTCTAACTAGTTCCCAGGGGATAGGTATCATGCCATAGTCCTCATACCACATTTTGAGTAGCAACTATAGAAGAAACTCTTCAACAGTGCTAGAGGACAGATCGAGATCAGGTGATTATTAATGAAATTTTAAGTATTCTGTCAGTTTATGAAATAAGTTGTAACTTCTTTGTTTTTTTTTGTTTGTTTGTAATGAAAAAAGCAACAAGTGTAGAAAATCATACAAAACAATTGTGAGATTTGTCAGCTATTTTGAGGAAACTATTCTCAAAACTATGACACACCTCAAGAAATAGAACATTTTCAGCTCTTCAATATCTCCTTTATGTGCCTCATCTCATTTACATCCTCACCTTCCCTCAACTTAGAGAAAAGCTTTTCAGTTTCTCTCAACAGATTATGAAGTTGACTGTTGATTTAACATATATGGTCTTCCTTCTATTCCCATTTTGAAATTTTTATCATAAATGGATGTTGAATCTTGTTAAATGCTTTCTTGGCATCTATTGATTTCAGTATATAATTTTCAGCTTTCCTTTTGTTGTGGTGAATTACATTGATTGATTTTAGAATGTTGAACTATCCTTGCATCTCTGGAATAAATCCCACTTAGTCGTGATGTATGAGCCTCTTTCAATGTGTTGTTGAATTCAGTTTGCTAAGATTTTGTTGAGGATTTTTGTATCTGTGTTCATCAGGGAAATCAAATCAGCGTGTAGTTTTCTTCTCTTTCTTTCTTTCTTTTTTTTTTTTTTTTCCCTGCAATGTCCTTGTCCTTTTGGTAACTGAAATGATAGTTTCGTAGAACATGATCAGGAACATTCTCTCTTCCTCAATTTTTTGGAAGAGTTTGAGAAGGATAGGTTTTAGTTCATCTTTGAAAGCTTAGTAAACTAAATCACTACTGAAAACATTTGGCCTTGGGCTTTTGTTTTGTGGGAGTCTTTTGATATTGTTTCAATTTCCTTGCTTGTGATTGACCTGTTCAGGTTTTCTATTCCTTCCTGATTCAGTCTTGGCAGATGGTATGCTTCTAAGAATTTGCCCATTTCTTTCATATTTTCCATTTTATTTGTTCACATAAAGATGTTCATACTAGTCTCTTTTGATCTTCTGTATTTCTGAGAAGTCTGTTTTGTAATTTCATTTTTATTTCTGATTCTATTTATTAGAGTTTTCTATATTTTTTCTTTGTTAATTAGCTAGAGAATTGTCTATTTTGCTTATTTTTTCAAAGAACCATCTTGATTTCATCAACCACTTGAACTGCCTTTTTGACTTTTATTTAATTTCTGCTCTAGTTTTTATAGAAATAGGTTATTTCAAACTAAAATAAGGGTGACCCTCGATGATGAAGATGTGAATTCATTGTTATTAAAGTCTCAAATGCAATTCCCTTTCACCACTGTTTAACAGTGTTCTATAAATTCTAATTAATTAGATTAGAGGGAATCATAGTATAAACCTGAGAAAGGAAGTGGAAAGTTGTTTTTTTATTTATTTTTTGCTGTTGATACAGTATTTACCTGGGAAATCTAAAGAAATAGTTTTAAATGAGAACTGTTGTGAAAGAAAAGCTATTTCACTAAAATTTTTGGTTATAACTTAAGATAAAAATCAATAGTGTTCAACATCAACAAAAAGAAAAATAAAGACCATATGATCATATCAATAGATCCTGAGAAAGCATTTGACAAAGTAAAACACCCATTTATGATAAAAGCCCTTAAAATCCTCAGGATAGAAGGAACATACCTCAACATAATAAAAGCCATATACGACAAACCCACGGCCAATATTATACTCAACGGCGAGAAGCTGAAGGCCTTTCTCCTAAGATCAGGCACAAGGCAAGGATGTCCACTCTCACCATTACTTTTCAATATAATACTGGAAGTCCTAGCCAGAGCAATTAGACAAGAGAAAGACATTCAAGGGATCCAAATAGGAAAGGAAGAAATTAAACTGTCTCTATTTGCAGATGATAAGATAATATATATACAAAACCCTAAAAACTCCATAGAAAAACTACTCAAAATAATAGATCAGTTCAGTAAAGTAGCAGGATACAAAATCAACGCACAAAAGTCAGTAGCATTCCTCTATGCAAACACCCAATCTGAAGAAGAAGAAATTAAGAAATCCATCCCCTTCAAAATCAAAATCAAAAAAATCAAATATCTGGGAATAAATCTAACAAAAGACATAAAGGACTTATACAAAT
>PVIJ01003553.1:0-35929 GCA_004024925.1 Scalopus aquaticus
CCTGCTCATGGATTGGAAGGATTAACATTATCAAAATGGCAATCCTACCAAAAGCAATTTACAGATTCAATGCTATTCCAATAAAAATCTCAATGACATTCTTCAAAGAAATAGATCGACTACTGATGAAATTCATATGGAACCACAAAAAACCTTGCATAGCTAAAGCCCTCCTAACTAAAAAGAAATAAAACGGAGGCATTTCACTCCCTGATTTCAAACTCTACTACAGAGCCATAATAATTAAAACAACAAGGTACTGGAACAAAAACAGACAGAAAGACCAATGGAAACGAATAGAATACCCAGAATTAAAGCCACATATCTATGAACAACTAATCTTTGACAAAGGAGCAAAGAAAATGCAGTGGAACAAGGACAGTCTATTCAATCAATGGTGCTGGGAAAACTGGACAGCCACATGCAAAAAAATGAAGCTAGACTACTCCCTCACACCCTGCACAAAAGTCAACTCAAAATGGATAAAAGACCTGGATGTAAGACCTGAAACCATAAAATGTATAGAAGAAAATATAGGCAAAACTCTACATGACATACATCTCAGCAAAATCTTGAAAGACACATCCTTCAAAGCGAAGGAAGTGAAAGACAAGATAAACAGATGGGATTACATCAAAATAAAAAGCTTCTGTACAGCAAAAGGGACATTAACCAAAACTAACAGACACCCTACCAACTGGGAAAAGATCTTTGCACACAATACATCTGATAAAGGACTGATAACAAAAATTTACAAGGAACTCACACAACTCAACAAAAACAAAGCCAATAACCCAGTCAAAAAATGGGCAGAAGAGCTCGAAAGGCACTTCGCCAAAGAAGAAAAGCAAATGGCCAACAGATACATGAAAAAATGCTCAACATCACTTATAATCAAGGAAATGCAAATCAAAACCACTATGAGATACCACCTCACACCTGAGAGGATGGCACACATTAAAAATACAGGCAATAACAAATGCTGGAAAGGATGTGGAGAAAAAGGAACTCTTGTACACTGCTGTTAGGAATGTGAACTGGTCCAACCACTGTGGAAAGCTGTATGGCGATTCCTCAAACTGCTAAACATGGAGCTCCCATACGACCCAGAAATACCACTTTTGGGAATTTACCCAAAGGACACAAAAACACTAATCCGAAAGGATACATGCACCCGTATGTTCATTGCGGCACTGTTCACAATAGCAAAGGTATGGAAGCAACCCAGATGTCCAAAAATAGATGACTGGATCAAGAAGATGTGGTCCATATACACAATGGAATACTATTCAGCATTCAAAGACGTTAAACACATGCAATTGGCAGCGACATGGATGGAATTAGAGGGGATCATACTCTGAAATAAGCCAGAAAGAAAGAGAAAAATATCGAATGGTTTCACTTATAACAGGACTATAGGGAAACCAAATAGGAGAGAGACACTGGGGGGGGGGCTGGGGGAGGGGAGGATAAGGGGAGGGGAGGATAAGGGCACAAAATGGAATAGAAGAGAATACAAGGGACCATGGAGATGGATCACGGGTGAATTGGTGTTGGGCTACCCAAGGGGAATACAATATGTAAAAGACATAAATAACAATAATAAAAAAAATCAATAGTGTTGATATTCACAAACAAAATAAGGCATTAGAAGCTGCAAAGGTATAAGATGTAAGATTTTTTTTACAAAAAAAATCAGAAGATAAAAATACTGGAATAAATTTAGACAAACTAGGGAATATAAATATAAATCATTACTGTATGACTTTCCATACAGTAAAGAAGTCCTTACTAAATAAAAATGCATCCCGTTTAATATATCAACATATTTAAAACCCCTGTAAATGTGTCATAGCTCTCCAAATTAATTTATCTATGATAGTTTTATTAGAGTTTGACAATTTGCTTTTAAAGTTTATTTAGAAAATAAACTTGAATTTACATTTAAAATCTTCCTCTTTTTTGAGATATATTGATAAATGGAACAGAAAATAGTAGTCGGAACTTATATGGGATTAATAAATAATAAAGTTATATTTCAAATAATTAACAATAAGTGACATTGGCCAAAACTGTGCATTCTTTGGGTAAAAGTTGTATTCCTATATTTTTCTTTCAAACTTAAAATGACTCTATGATTTTAATAATCATAGGGGACAATAAATATTGGTAAGTAGATTTAAATTCATATATTATAGAAATCTTTGCGATCTAGCCTATAGATACATGCTCTACTTTAATAATTATATTTTTCTACTCTATGACTATATCATACTTTATTTGAACTGTACTTTATGATGAGGCACAAAATTGTTTCCATCTTACAAGCAATGAACATCCTTTCACAAATGAATAAGTGATATCTATTGGGGAAATGAAATTAGAAAAGAGTATGCTGTGCTCACACGTTTAAAAAATGACCTCGTCACATAGTTATTCAGACAGTATTCTGGAATATGCAATGTCCATTTGAAGTGTTAATAAAAAATGGTGCTTGTGCCTTGGATAGAAATTAGATTTGTGAAATGGGAGAAATATTTAATGTATATACAGCGTATTAAATGGTGTTGTTGAATCTTTTTATCCTTTCCCACATAATTTGTTAAAGGAAGGTTGTTTGAAATGAAATCAGGAAAGCGAACTGCAGAGTATTTTGGGTGCAGTGATCTTATTTTTACAGAAAAAGAGCTGTATCCGTAATTTAAACTCACAAGGAACTGGAACAAAAGGAAGACTATAAATAAATATAAAGAGGAAATAAAATTATCATTGGGACGACATCAAAGATATCTGGATTTGTTTCTAATGACTTTTCTAAATTAACTAAAATTAGATTCAGAACCAGGAAGTATGTGATTAATATTTTATGACATTACCCTAAGTTAATAAGAATATGTCTGTTTCTTATCAAAATTTTAATTTTTAAACTCTGTTCTTCCTTTTCTTCTTGTTAGAAATTCCATAACCCTTTCAATGTGCATCATGGCGGCTTACAGTTTCTACATAGTATCTAGTAAACGTGTGTGAGTGAGAAAAACAAAAAAGAAAAAAGAAAAATAAACAAAGAATGAAAGTGTTTGATTTTTGCTGCATATTCCTGATATATAATTTTAAAACTAATTATAAAATTTTCATTGATTTCAGAATTCTCTTATCAGCAAAACAGTGAGCCTGGATTTTGATATATGTAAAATTCATTCTTAAGATAACACTTTAAGTTTATGTCAAATGATTGAGAATGCTATTTAGTTTGCAAGTTGTTAAATCATTTTCTCTGGACTTCAAAAGAGAAGCAAATGGAAAGAAATGGGGTTTGAGTTATTCCAAATATGAATTGGTCAATATATGCTTTTTCTGACTAATTAAGATGGAGACACTTTTATTTTTCATGTGCTGATTTTATCAAGATTACGCAGGGTAAAAGAAAGTAACGTATAAGAAATTCATCAGTAAAGTACAGGGCCACCTACTTATCTTTAGAATGCTGAAAGACCTCTTTCAAATATCTGTTCAATGGCATCTTCACAAGGAAGTCTGGCTGGATCATCCCATTCTGAAACTAGACTTAACTGATCTTTTGGATTTTTCATACCCTATTCTCTTTCATAGCATCTATTACCTTATAAAGGTCATATGCTTATTTATTAGGTTTATGGTTGTGTCTGGAACCTATGTTCCACGAGTAAAGAGATTGGATAGATATGTTCTCTGATGTATACCTAGCACCCAGAATAAAGTTTTGACACATAAGCATGATAAGCATTGCAAGTATTCAGTGCAAATTTCGGTCCATAAAAGCAAACATTACAATGAATTATTAGGCAAGACTAGAGATTCAACTCTCAAGGACTTAAAAACATTCTTAATAAGCTGAGTAGAGTAACAGATTAATTAAAAATTTAAAGTCTATAACATTTTTATGAAGGACCTCTCTGGTAAAATGCATTAACCCAAGTGTATGATTGTATTAATTATTAAAATCATAATAAATTTGAGCATTGATATAAGTTTTAAAAATACCAATCTGTATTCCTATAAGCAATATTTGCAATAGGCATACAGACCCCGATATCCTCCTGAGGGACTGCAGAGTCTTGTGTTGGTATTACTGGCAATACTTTTCACACCTTTGTTTTCAATTTCTCTCCCATTAAACTATGCACTCGAAGAACCACACCTTGGACTTTGTCAACACCTAGAAAGTCTTTTCTTTTGATGTAACTAATTTCAGTATCTGACTATAATTTCCCGTCTTTCCGTCAAACTCAGTTAATCAGACAGTATTCAAACTCAGTCTAATCTTAAGCCTAAGGATTGAGGTCATGCCCTCTGAAACTTTCCTTTGCCTTAAAGCATCAGCCCTTTTATAGTAACTTCTCATTTTTCCAAGGTTAGATTTTACGTTCTATCACTTCACTGTTTTTCCAAAAAAAAAAAAAGTTAAGTCATACTAATTTCCATTTAATATCTGTTAATCCATACTAATTCCATACCAAGACAAATACTATTTTTTAATACCAATACTGATAAAAAAAGCTAATATTTTTGAGCACTAGCTACATGCCCAGCACTATTCCAGTCTTTTAAAATATACCTTGTAGTTTAATTTTCACAACTACAAAGGTTGGTATTTTAACCTCAATTTATATATTTTTAAAAAAGCCTAAAGGAATAAAGTTAAAATTTTTGCTCATGGTCACACAACTGGACAATTTAGAACTAGGTCACGAAAAGTTCCAAATTCAGATTCCAGAGTCTGTGCTCCTGCGTGTAGTATCTGCCATCAACTCTCTACTGAGACCACCCTTGAAAGTTTACATCAACCTGTCTATTGCTAAATGTAATCAGTATTTCTTCATCTTCCTTATGGGTGGGTAAAACTATACACTTCTAGCCATCACACTAGACTAGGCTCTCAAATGTTCTCCAACTCTCCTTTCAAATTTCTTGACTGGTTGGCTGTCTTCCTAGTTTTCTCTAACAACTCTGTCAAATTATCTGTATTTACATTTGCTTTTCTCCACCTCCCCCCCCATATGTCAAACTTTAACAATGAAGCTTGTTTTGTTTTGTGGTGAAAGTAAAAATCTACCAAAAAAACATTTACCTGCACCTCTTCCATTTGATTCTCTTTGATCACCTTGAAAATTTACTTCACTTCGATTTAATGTTATTTCCTGTGCCCTTGGTTTGAATCCTACATCCTCTCTTTTCCTCAGGGAATAAAGAAACCTGTCCCTGTCACTTTTACAAAACACTTTGCCTTCCCTGCATATCATAATCTTAGAAATTTCTGATTACTTCTCTGACTGCTCATTTCTGTTCTCAGTTGATTTCTCTGCCTTATTCTCATGTCCTAATGTTTATCAGGGTTCAGTTCTATCCTTACTTCTCCTACCATGATGCACAATACCTCTAGGCTTTATTAGTCATTTCCATTGGTCCACTTCCTATATAATATTTTTATTAAAAATCTGTTTGTAGCTCAGACCGCCTCTGAAACTTAAATACATGTATCTTGACTCGGCCCGCGAGTCCAGATCAACGTTGCACCTGAGGAGGAAGCAGGGAGCAAGGGACAGGGGTACACGAGAAAGTGGAGACAAGACAGGAGGTCTGATCAAGTCTCGTTTATTGTTCCGGGGGAAATAGCATATATAGAATGCAAGTCACGGGAAGGTTACATTAGGTGACGCAGGGTGGTTCGAGGTCGGGGATTCAATGAGAGTGCAGCACGGGAAACAATGGGACAGTCCTGCTGACCTCAGTTTGGGAAAAATGTACATGGAACGGGGAAACAGAAATCTAAGGCAGTCCTCATCAAAACCTAACCTTATATGGGCAACTCAGGCCATATAAGGCCATAACTCACCGCTAGGGGCCATCTTGTCCGATGGCTCCTGACAGTATGTAGTCGTGTTTTGGATATTGCTTCTTGAATGTTCCACAGAACCTAAACTCATTATCTAAAATTGAACTCTTTCTATTCCTCCACAGTTCTCTCCTTTCCCTCATATCTTAGTGAACTAGATCACCATGTCCTCAGTTGTGCAAGGTATAAACTATGAAATAGAGTCATCCTAAAATGTTGACTGTGTTTTAACCCTTATATCCTATCCCTCTTCAAAAACTTATTCTGCTTCTTCTGAATCCATTTCCTTGTGTCAGCTCATATCCTAATTTAGAAAGAACAACATATTTTTTACTAAATTATTTCTCTAGCCTTCTAACTGTCCTCTGGATGAAAATCCAATATACCTAGTATATAATCTGAAGCATATTAAACATTTTTTAGAATGCACTTGAATAAATACTGTTTTGAATTGGGAAGCACTAAACTGCAAGTGTTAGCACAGTGCCACCCGTAGGAGCTCTAGGAAAGACTTTCAAAGAGAAGATGCAGAAGCAGATAAGGAAATTATTTGATTGGCTGTAGTTTAAACATTTGTCTGGGAAGCCTAGTTGGCTCTTTGTGATTGATTGGTTGTTCTTAGGTTTCCATTCCTTAACTTTGAGGGATATACAGGTGTAGGTTTTGGTTTGCATATGTAGGCTACAAAAGCAATGGAATCACCTCAAACTAATGGCCTTCTTGTTTACTTAATTTAACAACAAATAGAAATAAACTCCCTCCCAAAATCTCCCAAATTCTCAAAACATTATTGGTTTAGGCTTAGTTTTGAGGTCCACAATCCTGACATCCATACCAATTTTAGATAAAGCTAAGCTAAGTGTGATTTCTTTGAAGACCTGTGAATGAAACAGATGTACACCCAGCACACAATGGTGGGATGTGGCCGGTAACTACAACAAAACTCTCGTGCTGAATAGAGCCTAGGAGTGGTAG
Source organism: Scalopus aquaticus (assembly GCA_004024925.1). Taxonomy (NCBI): domain Eukaryota; kingdom Metazoa; phylum Chordata; class Mammalia; order Eulipotyphla; family Talpidae; genus Scalopus; species Scalopus aquaticus. The sequence continues at coordinate 6,848 of PVIJ01003553.1, forward strand.
GGAGCACTACAGGAAACACTAGCACTCACAAATTCCAAGCAATTTGGAAATCTAGCTAGGCACATGTTCATAGTTCCAGCTGGGGTCTAATTCTGCCCTTGAGAGCAAGTTTCTGTGTCTTTTAGCTTCTTCCTCTGAACTTAGAGCTCCACGTTCTCAGTCATCTTTCCTTGTACATAAGAAGTGGTCCATTCATGATGCTGAGTAGTTTCTCATTCTGCTCCCTTCCCAGGAAGGTTGAGAACATTATACAGTCAATTAAAAGCCTTGGGATATTGTGCTCACATTTGGAATATTCTTTGTGCAGTACTTGGAGTTGCTCTTAGCATACCAGGAGACACATTGTGGGTGGTCAGTATGGCAGAGAACATGGGGACAGCAGCAGCAGCAGCTCCTTAGGAGAGCTAAGTGGTGTCATCTTTTATTCACTTTCCTTTCCCTTCCTTGGCATTAACCCTCTGGAGACACCTTTTTAGTGGGAGACTTTTTTTTTTTTTTCCGGGAAGAAAACCACTGAAAGTGGTAATGTTAAAACAGAACAACAAACAAAAAAAGAGCAAAAAAAGAGTATATTTACCGCACACAAACCTCTTCTCAAGAGCAAAAACAAGTCATTTGTATTTTTTCTGAGTTGAATAATGCTGAAGTAGATTTAGAAAAATGTTGTAAACAAACATGGACTCCGAAGATAATAAGTAAGAAGTAGTTCATATAGTAAGTAGTAGTCATGTATCTCCAGAGAGGCACTGATTTAGTCAGGACACAATTATTAAAAAAATAAGTGATGTTCTTTTTTTCAATAACAGTGTCCTGACTAAGGGAGTCTAAAATTATTTAAGAATATCTCTTCCGTCATTTATTTCCTTCAGGCAGAATCTTCTCTATGGTTGGCAAATTCTGAGTCAACTTATAGAATAAGGGGAAAAGCATAATTTTTAGTCTTTTTCAAGCAAAGAAAGTATAAATTATATATTTTGCTGTAACTGTGTGTAGAGATCCTGTCACTAAGCCAGTATTATTGACATTGTTATAGTCAAAACTGGAATGTTATTTTTCCAAATAGTGATTTGAGAAAATGTCATAGTTTTGTCTATACTTTATGAGAGGCTTTGGAACACAGTATTTATTATCCTTTATAATATATCAGCTTGGTTAATCTGGAATTATTTTTCTCCAAACCCCCTCCCTTCTGTGGTCTTGGGTTTAGAATTGACCAAAGAGAAAGTAATAAGAGATTTTGAACGGGAAAGTGAAAGCAATAACCATGTGCTCTGAAGGGCAGGGTGCTGAGATGTGGTCACAAACACTGATGTGATGGACATTTTGGCTTGTCCTCATTGCTGCTATTCACCATCTGAGCCTCTGGCCCAGCTGACCTGCAGGCGCCTCCATTCTGCATAACCAGACCTCTGCGGACTGGCCAGAAAAGCAGCAGCAACACAAGGCAGCAGTTTTCCATAAACTTCATCACCAGCAGCATTTCATGGTCCTACATCAACATCTTGATAGGCCTTACTTCCCCGATACCCTGCAAGCTGCAACTCGTCCACCTCCCCAGAGTTTTGATAGGTACCAGCTCTGATAGTGATGCTTTCTGTGAATAGATGAAAGCCTTTAGATCGGATGGAGAGGAACTGCCTAGGAATATCAGTATCTCAGTGCAGCGTACGTTGCTATTTGTTTTATTGTGGTGTGTGGTTTGGGTGTGCCCATCTAGTCACTGTCAATGGATCAATATGGCTTGAATGTCATTTTGCATAAAATTGTAGCACACTCACTTAACCTTTTGTGCAGTAATGCCAATATAATTTGCAGTGGAACTGATACACTAAGTTTCACTGGTCAACAGTGAGATCATTACTGACTTTAAAAATCCCTAATGTGTAGTATCTCGGTGTGCTGAACATGAATATAACCCTGAAAATTTTTTATTAGCTTTTGTTTTGAAGATATTTCATATAATTCATTTTATATGTTTAACCATGTAAATGTATCCAGTAGGACTGCAACGACATCCTAAATCAGCTTATAATGATGTAATATTGCATTGCATTGCACAATACCATCATGTACACATGATCCAGAGTTGATTGCATCATTTTCTGATGCAATGCAATCTTACTGCCAGGTGGCTGCTGAAGTAAGCTGACGTTAGCAATGCACTCTAGAAAGTCCTGTTGGAAAGGTTGAGCATTGAAAATATTTCAGACTTTGTGTGAGACAGTTGAAGCTGCTGTTCCATAGAACTGTTCTTATGTTATCCATTTGGCACAATACAGAACAGTAATGCCTCGAAAGTGCATTAATAGCGTGGACAATTTCTGCTCTATTTGTGGGGAAGTGACATTTGCCAACCAGAAGAAAACTGTCACTTCTCAAGTGAAGAAGTCTTATCATCTCTACTTAGGAGGCAAAGTTGGTGACCAAGACAAGCCTTGGGCCCCGCATATATGCTGTGCTACATGTACAACACAGCTTTCACAGTGGTTCAGTGGCAAAAAACCATCCATGCCATTTGCAGTCCCCGTGGTGTGGAGAGAGCCAAGCAACCACATAAAAGACTGTAACTTCTGCTTGGTTCCTCCTCTTTCCGGCAGAATAACGAAGCAAAAGAAGTCGAGAAGAGTCTACCCAAACATTCCTTCTGCATGGAGACCAGTTCCACATGATGAGGGACTTCCTATTCCAGAACCTCCAGCAGAATATTCTCTTGATTCATCTGATGAGGACAAGAGTGACCCGACCTGTTCTTCTCCTGTTCCATCAGCATGCAGTGATCCAGATTGTCACTGTGGTGCATCATCAACTCCACACACAATAACACAGGAAGAACTAAATGACTTGATCATGATTTGAACTTATCCAAGAAGAAGGCAGAATTGCTAGGATCAAGACTCCAACAAAGGAATCTTCTAGAAGAAGATGTCACAATTTTTTATGTTGAAAGTGCCACCAGCTGTTGGAGCCTTTCTTCAGAAAGGAAAGTACTCTGGTATTCTATTCCCACATTGAGGGCTTCATGAATGCCTTAGAAATCACTCGTGACCGGGCCTCCCCGGTGGCGCAGCGGTTAAGCGCTGCACTGTGGAGCTGTTGGCAGCGGCAACGCGAGTTCGACGCCCGGCCAGGGAGAATCCCACATGGCGCGGCAGACCTCTCCTGCCTTGCCCGCTGCTCCCCTCAGCAGTGTATTTCTGATCTGCCTGTTCTGCTCCCTGCTCTGGCTCTGGTGAACCCTCTCGCCGCCCCATGCCTCTGGCCTGTACCCCAGCTTGTATGTATAAATAAAAAATAAATCTTAAAAAAAAAATCTATATAAAAAAAAAAAAGAAATCACTCGTGACCCACAAGAATGGAGACTATTTCTAGACTCTTCGAAACTGAGTGTTAAGGCTGTACTTTTGCACAATGGAAACCATCTTCCATCTATTCTATCTGAACAGCTGTACAAGAGACAAGTGAAGAAATCTAAGACGTAATCTATTACTTGATTTTTTTACAGGCATTAACCTTAGCCCTATTACTATTGGCATGCATTTCGTGATGTAAACATCAATTTATTGCAGATTACAAAAAAAACTAGAGCCAAAATTAAAATTTGACTGTCATATTCATGTTGAGCACATATAAATTGATAGGAAATGACTAATTTTAATTCAGTAACATGACTTTTGTAAAAATTTGTTGACTTGTGTATTCTGTTATAATTAAATTAATGCTTTAGTGAAAAAAATAAGTATGGGTAGGCTTTTAAATTTGAAATGAAGAATTACTGCTGATGGGTGCATTGAATGAAGATGTTACTGTCAGAATGATAAAGAAAAAAGAGAGATCAGAATAAGATGTGTCACAAATTTCATGAGGAATGGTGGTGCAAATCACTTGGACAGAGAAGAGACTAGCCTATTTTTTTATTTTTGCTATGTATAAAAATTTAAAACATAGTAAAGTGGACAAAATGAGGAGACATTTTCAACAAAGTTCCCATAAATTTGATATTTTCTTTCAATAAAAAGGAAAAATGAAACTAGTTTTTTTAAATTTTGAAGAATAGATAAATTGACTGAATATGAATTCTGTGTCTAATATAAATTATTAAATGATTTTAATAGCATTTTAGTTTGCAAAGGACTTGGATTTTTATATAAAAAGAACATTTTAGATAGATGGCAAAGATTGTTAATTTTTATTTTTGTCTTCTTTTAATGTGACTTCCAATTTGAAAACACATCTGTGTCTTACATTTTATTTTTACTGATTGATCTAAAAAATACATGAAGACCTCCCTTAAAAATCTTGGTTCCCACAGATCTGAGAGGCTAAACAAGGTTATTTCATCATTCCGGATCTTTCCACTTCTAGAGGATCTTTGCAAAGCATGGCTTAGATTTTACTGTGTATTTCATAAACATTTGACTTTGTGCATACATGAACAATGAATATTGATACATTAAAGAATGGTTCCACATAGGCATAGAAAATAGAAAAATAACAACATCATCACTACTGTGTGCAATACTATTAGCACTGATAACTTCTTTATACAGCATAAAATTTGTCATTAAATAAAAACAGAGGACTACATGAAAAAAAATACATTATAATGTAATAAATATAATGTGAATTTAAAATGAAGGTTTAACAACCACAGCTAACTTGACCTCACATAATTTAAAATAATTAGAAATATAAAGCATTGCCAATGAACATCAATTTTTATAGGTATTGAGGAATAAGTATTAGATGGAAAAAGCAATGGCAGATATTAGCGTGACTTTACTGTTTAGAGACAGTTCTGAGTAACTGTATTGTTTATCTTTAATCCTTTCTGTATATTAAGGATAATATTTGACACAACATTTGGTAACACTGATGCATTTGAACTACCAATTCAGAGTTTAATGATCTGCTTGCCCATTTAAGGACCAACATCGGTTTTTCGCTGTGCGATTTCATTGGTGTCATTTATAACCATTTTGTATCATTTCTGAAATGGATTTCTTTTGTAATTACTATGTAGGCAATGTCCCTGTAAAATAAATCCTGCGCTACCAATCTAGAGATTGGGTTACCAGGCTTGGGAGTCAACATAATTTAATGACTAAACAAACACTCTGTGGAAAGTTAGGCCGTTCAGCTCCTTCAGGCAATTTTAAGCACTTTAATTCTCTCAGAGATGTGACCTGCTGTTTTAATGGATAGTTACTAAGTAGCCTTAATACAAGTGGATATTGATTCCAGCTAGAAATGCCTGTCACCTAGTCTGACATGTAATATCTTTAAAAGGATTATTTTTAAAGGCGAATGATAGGGGGGAAAGATCCAAACCTGCTTTACTTAACATTCTTTGAAAGTAACTATCAAGTTGAAAGAACATTAGGTTTAAAAAATCAAAACTTAGAAAAATACAAATGTCATCATTTTTAAACAAGTTTTGGGAACTCAGAATTGGAAGGGGCCTCCACAGATAAAGCCTGATTTAGAAATATGGAGTAGTTTGGACTGGTGGGTTTGATTCAGGACATAGCCATCCTATTTGTAGAGTTTGTGTGGAGTGCTGCAGTGAGTCGTGGGAGTTGTCAGCACATTAAAATGAATTTCACAGGGACAATTTTTCTGCCATTCTTCTCATCTCATATTCCTGACCTAATTAGGTAAAAGAGGAAATTTGAAAAGGGATGTCATTCAAAGTATATATTTATGCTCTTGGGGAAATATTAAACTGTGGGATGTGGGAGCAGTGGTACAGCCAAAATGACAGAGCCCTCCCCCTACCCAAACACCAATTGGATGATTTTATATATATATATATATATATAAATATATATATTTAATATATATTTATGTATATATTTATATTTATATATGTGTGTGTGCAATGTCTGTATCATACAACTTTATAAAGACCAAAATTAGTCACTGCTGGGGAGTGGAGGTGGGATTGGACAATATGGGTGACTGTTAAAAGGGCAGGGGATTTATTTAGGGGGAAAATGTCTAAAATCCAACTGGGATACTGATTGTACAGCCCTGTGAATATACTACAAACCATAGAATTTTGCACTTTCAAAGGGTTAATTGGATGGTGTGTGAATTGTCTCGATAGAGCTGTTTTTAAAGAAGCTATGACACATGAATATATATATAATCCTATATATATTCATATATATTCGTATATATATATTCATAAATATATATTCATATATATAAATATATATATTCATATATATATGTTTAAAATGTCCTTCTCTTTCCCATTTTCTTAATTATGTTCATCTTGCCCATTTTGTACCTCTTCCCACATTACTACTCAGTAGATTAAAGTAATTACTATTTCTACCACTACAAGCAATAGTAGGTAAAACTTAATTTTACAAAAGGGTATTTTTACTAGAGTCTACTTGGTTACCTGTATGTATATCAAAAAATTTATCTCTGTGTTCTTGGTGGTCATGAAGTGAATATTCAAGGAAATTCTAATTTTTCCATTCTTTGGTTGGCTACAGACCAGAACTGATTGTATTATTCCCTAATTTATAGCTTCCATAAAATACGCGATATGCTACCTTTCCGGAAGTAGACTCTACTGTAGTGTTAAACATTTACACGTCACTTTGCATTTAAATTACCTTCCTTTCAATCATTAGTTGTCTCCCATAACAACCACTGTCAGAACCAGTGTTTTTAAAAAAACTCACTAGCATTTCCCTTGCTTGTGTGCTCAAGAGTTGAGTCTGTGAAGAGGAAGAAACAAAGCAGTTTTACAGATGTTCTTGTAGTTTGCCCGCATCACAAAATAATCATGTGGCAATCCTGGGATTAGCACTCACAGTTCTCATTTCAACTGCTTAGCACACTCACCTGTATAATTTCCCTACAGAAAATGATAATAGAAGGAGTCTCATCATACTGCATGTTTTTAATGTTTGTTGAGATTTACATGTTCTAGCAAATTCTAAGGGGACAACTCTACAGATAAAAATCGTACCATCCCCAGGCTTACATTTTAACTACTTTGCCATCTGGAGCAACATCCCTTGGTGGTTATTTCCTTTCATGCAGGCCTACTAGTCCTCTCCTCTTTCATTTCTTTGCTGTGTGGTGGACTTTCCTCCTTGTTCCTTGAACAAAGAATGCAAATGTTAGTTCCAGTTTTCCTTTTCTGACTGGTAAGTGTAAAGGAATATGTTTTACTATGAGGCCTGAATTTTCCAAACTGATTTAATGATAAACCAGTTCTGAAGCAGCTGTTGTTAGGCCATTTTTCTTTTCTGTAAATCATGACTTTTTAAAAACCAGTGTCATTTTTTTCTTTTGAGACTGAGTAGGTGTAGAACTTCTCGATAACTGAGGATATCTGTCTTTATTTCTAAAAAAGAGCCTGAAATTAAATTCTTCATACCAACTAAATTGCTTCCTTAACCCATCTAAAAATCTCACCCCGAGGAAATTAAGAGAAGGATCCTTGTAGTGCCTCCTTTCCCCCATCACTTTATCCTTGCTGCTCCTCCTGACGTGAACACACCACCCAAAGCTTCACATAAAATGACTTAGATTTTTGAAAAGCTCTGAAAAAAGAATTTTTTCTAATTCTAATCTTACTTTTTGTTAGCAACCTCATAGATACTAAATTTTGAAGTTGAGGAGTGAAATTGGGTGTGTAATTGCTTGGAAGAAGAATTAAATTCATACCAGTAACTATTCATACCACATCATCTATTCATACCACATCATCAACATTCCCCACCAGGGCGGTATATTTGTTATGTTGATACATTATAATTACTCAAACTCCATAGTTTTTATATTATGGTTTATTCTTGGTATTATATGGTATTGTAAATTCTATGGATTTGACCAAATGTGTAATGATATGTTTCCATCATTATGGAGAATTACAATATTTTATAGCTATAAGTTACAATAGTCTTTGCTTTTCTAACTTGCTTTTTGCTGCTGTCCACAAGTGCAGAGAGAGAAGGTAGAATTACAATGGTCCCCCTAATCCATGGGGATGTGTTTCAAGACCCCAGTGAATGCCTGAGCCACAGGTAATACCAAAATCTGTATATATATGTCTTTCCTATTCGTACATATATATGTCTTTCCTGTACATCCTATATTTCCTATATATCTATGCTAAAGTTTAATTTATAAACTTGGCACAGCAGGATTATTTATATAGCTGTATAACTAACAATAAAATATAACAATTGAATGATATGCTATAATAAAAGTTATATGAACGTGGTTTCTCTATCAAAATATTTTATTGTACATAATATTTGCCCATTGCTGTTGACCACAGATAACTAAAACTGTGGGTGACTACTGTACATGTCAGTGTAAGTTTATTAGTACATTCCCTTACAGGTGTACGTGACAGAAAATTCGGATGTGTTCAATAGTATTGTATAGGTACACATATATATGTTCCATAAATTGTCTATTTGGCCCTCATGCTCATAGTTTCTCATGCTCATATGTCATAGATACTTTAGACTAATTGCTTATCTTGTCAATTCTTTGGCCAGTGGCTCATATTAGTTTACCCTCGTATCCTTGTAGTTCAGAACCAGGCTGCCATTTACCACCAGTTAGGAGAAAATGTGCAAGAAAAGCTAGGTTTTTCATTTCTCTACCTGTCTGGCTTATCCCTTGAATCAGTAAAGAAATAAGCGGTAAAGACTATATGGAGGTAATTAGAGGACAGAAAAGATAACACCTGTAAAAATGCACTGCATTTCTTGGCATGCAGATGGGGTGCATTTGTTTATAGTTAGAGTTTATTTCTCTCTGCCCTACCTTCCTGTTACTTATGAGAGAGGTTATTTATTCAAAGCTTTGTTCTAAACATTTCCAGTGGTACCTCTAAAATCTTTTAATGGTGAGTTTCTTCCTTGACCATACATTACATCACTGGGGAGATTTTATGATGTGAAATATGAGCCCCAGTGAAGGCCAATGGTATCTCTGGAGTTGAGATCCAGTTATTTGGGGTGTTCTCTTTTTTTAATTTAATTTATATCCTTACATTATTCTGTATTCCCCATAGGTTTCCCACCACCAATTCACCCCTGAACCATCACCATAGTCCCTTGTGCTCTTTCTCCCTTATTTTGGACTCTCTTCCTCCCCCTCCTCTGTAGAATGTCTCTTATTTGTGGTTGCCTGCTACCTTTTGCTTTTATTTATGTTTTGTGTGCTGTTTTCTCCTTCGGCTCTCTTCTAGTCCTCCTATAAGTGACACCATTTGATACTTTTCTTTTTCCTTATGGCTTATTTCGCTGAGTATGATCCCTTCTAGCTCCATACATGTTGCTGAGAATTGCATTTGTTTATCATTTTTGATTGCTTAATAGTACTCCATTGTATACATGTACCACGTCTTCTTCATCCAATCATCAATTTGGGGGTATTTGGGTTGTTTCCATCTTTTAGCTATTGTAAATAGTGTTGCAGTAAACATAGGTGTGCATGTGACCTTTTGGATTAATAAGATACCACCTTACACCAACAAGAATGGCATGCATTAAAAAAACACAAAACAACAAATGTTGCTGAGGATGTATAGAAAAAGGAACACTCCTACACGGTTGGTGAGGCTGCAAACTCGTCCAACCTCTATGGAAAGCTGTATGGCGGTTTCTCAAGCAACTAAAAATGGAGCTTCCATACGACCCAGCAATTCCACTCTTAGGACTATACCCAAAGGACACAAACACATTAATCCAAAAGGTCACATGGCGAGTTCTTTGAAAATCTCCTTTAAGTGATCCGAATATAAGAATGGTATTGAGTCCCACTGTTATGATAGGGGAAAAGATTAAATTTACTTTTCCTTTGTAAAGAAAATAATTACCTCTGTGATATATTCTGGGAATATATTTTATCCATTTTAGTTTAATCACTTCAATTGAATTACGAGTTCCTCACTATTGCATTACTTCAGCAAAATCTTATAGTTAGAGCTTATTTCTCTCTGCCCTACCTTTCTGTTAAATATGAGTGAGGTTATTTATTCAAAGCTTTGTTCTAAAAATTTCCAGTGCCTCTAAAATCTTTTAATGGTGAGTTTTTTCCTCGACCATACATTTTATCACTGGGGAGATTTTATGATGTGAAACCTGAGCCCCAATGAAGGCAATTCTGAACACTCCAAACTGACCAAGACTAGACACTAATATGGAAAAGAAAGGGGACATATGAGCTATAATAAAAGATCAATAATTGTAGTAGCCTCATTTATATTTCATTTATGTTAAGAGAAAACAACCTTGGAAAATACTTTCAATTTCTTAAGCCTTTTTAATGTTTCTAAATTGTATCTCTATTTTCACTACATACAGGGATTGAATCAGTTATAGTATGAAGAATAAGAATATACTAAAGAAGGATCAGAATATTGGGAGTTAGGGAGAGCAACCCAAGCTATTCAGATAGCTTGAAACGAATGAACTTGGGATACATTCAAACATTCATTATTCTCACATGCGTTCATTCATTTATCTGATGTAGATTTGTTAAGTATCTCAATTTACAGTACTTCACTTGGGTGGATATGAATAATCAATGTACTTGCCTCCAATGTCATGTTCAGTAATGAGCATGGGTCTGTAAACAAATTATCACAAAAAGTGCTATATGCGATAACAAATTATATCTAAATTATACAACTAGCAAAGATGAGTGATTAAGTCTGTTTTGGGGGAGAGAGAAGGTAAAAGAAGCTTCTTTTAAGTGGTAATGATTATGCTGAGTTTTGAAAAGTAAATGTAGGTGTCCAGCACTTCCAGAGTTGGGGAGAAAAGGTCATTCCAGAAAAAGGCACAGAACATGATGTATTTAGAATTACATCCCATTTGCTACAGCAGAACCAGGAGTTATTGGAGTGGTGAGAGAGATTAGTTAGATACACACATCAACTAAGACTCAACACTCCTTCTTAAATGGTTTGAATTTTTCTTATGCAAAATACAAATTAAAGAAACATCTTCCCACAAGGTGGGAAGCATGCCCAGACTTGTAGTATCGGTGGGTAGCAGTTATGAGATCTTTTGGGAGAGGGATGATTAGAGGTATTGGATTAGTCTGATTGAAAAACGTCAAGGTCTTGAGAAATTAAAAATTACATAAATAGATTTTTAAAGAATCTCTGAAGATTTAATTTTTAAAAAAAAAAGATTTAAAAGAATCACTCAAGATTCATTTGAGCAAGGGGATCCCCAAGGTGAGTCACTGATTTTTGATTTTGGATCCTTGGATAGATATTAATTTAATATTAACTAAAATGCAACAAGAAAGGAAAAGAGAAAATATAAGTCTCAGCAGTAGGTTATAAAATGATGAGTGTAATATGTATGTATTGGATTAAGGTATACATTGGACATCAAAGAGAACATAGCTTATTAAGTATAGTTTGAAGTTCAAGAGAAATGTATAGTTTAGATAAAAGGCTTTGGTATTTTTATTTTCTAAATTATTAAATTCAAAGTTTGTTATTCAACACAGTTTTATCAATTCTGTGCATCTAAGATTCTTCCTAGAATTATTCTAGAAATCTTCAGGGACTCTCATCCTCTTTCTGTACAATGGGAGAAACATATGAACTTAGGCACTCAGCATAATGAATTTGTCAAGAGATTATTAGTATAATCTTACAAAACACAAATCAAAGCTTGCAATCTTTGTAGACCTATTCCCAAATGTCTTGTATATTGTGGGTCTTAAGGCCACATCCTTTCTATATAAGGGGAAAAGGCATCCTCAATTTAAAACTCCCCCTAAATTTCTTTTCATTCATTTACTTTTTATAAACATTCATAGTTCCTTAGGAAAATAGTTTTCTAAATTTAATTTAAAGAATTCAATTGGATTTGTCTCTAAAGAGCAAATGTAGACTAGAATAATTCTGTTTTTTTCCTGCTCCTATATTCTGATAAACTTCTCTGCAAACCTGCTACCCAAAACTAGGCACTTGTCTTCAAGGGGTCAAAACTTATCTTGATCATTGTAAATCCAGCAATACCCTCCACCCCGTCCCTACCACCACACACACAATTTCTTGAATCTGGAGTCACAACTTTGACGGGGTTTTTCTCTTCTCTGAAGGTCCCTAGGCTCTCAGGGTATCTCCATCAGCTTGGAAATTTCTGGTTAATACATACAAACCACATAATTCTAATCTCTAATTTTCACCATAAGGTGTGGATTAGATTTCTCTATGTAAGTAACTTCAAAATGACCACCACTTGTGACCATTTACCTAGAAATACTGAGACCCAAATTACTTTTATGTCCATTGTTACCCCTGCTTTCCTCTCAGAAGTAGGAGCTACATTCCCACTTGTTATAAGTCTATTGTGTTGATGCCAAGAATATTTCATTCCCGAATCCCATAAGGCTTACCTATCACCTTACATTTGTCATAGCATGGTTTTTTCCCTTTTGTTTGTAATACATGTATCTATGACCTTTATCCTTACCCTGCTGTCATATTGTGTTTGCACATTTTGTGATGCTATCACAAATCCTCTCTGTTAGTGTGTCCTTCATCACACTATAAAACAGTACTTACTCCTGTTTTCTGGAAACAATGAAAGCTGTCTCAGGATTTCTCTGGTAATGTTAGGTATCATCTACAGTAGCCTTTATCATGGCATAGTATCTTGTATTATTGCAAAATGTAATCTACACACCATTAGCATTGACATAACCGAGGGAATTTCTAGTGCCACAGAATCTTGGGTCCCACCCTAAGACCACTGAATCAGAATTTGTATTTTACTAAAATCCTTAGATTTTTTTATATACACATTAAAATTCAATAAGTACTGCTATGGTACACAAGCACAGTCTTTGCCAGTGGCCTTTGCCATTTTTTTCTTCTCTTTCCCTCCTTTCTTAATGCTATGACAAGATCTTTCTTCACTTACCCCTCTTCTAGTAATTGGGAAATGTTAGGGGTGTGGTTACTATGACTGACCAGTCACATGTTGAATAACTTTTCATTTTAATCAAGAAATCACAGTCTGGTGGAACTGGAACTAAGAAAAGCTGTTTATTTGGAGCTGTAAGACAGCTGTAGAGAAGACACAGACCCCCAAACCACTGGAACTCAGATTCCTTGTTGCTCAAGTCGGGCAGTATTTACATACATGCATGCAGAGCCCACTTTATGCAAATGAAGTTTTCAGTAAGTGCAGTTATGATTGGTGGGAAGTTTGTCACATGGTGATTGGTTGAATTTCAAATTTGGATGGTCTTTGGCCTTCTAGCAAGGCTTCATTTTCTTCTCAAAGTTGGGTGCGCCTGGGTATTCAGAGCATCCAGGGCAACTACAGGTACGTGGGTTCTATCTTCAATGGTTTGCCCTCTCAGTTGGTTTTTACCTAGACTCTGGTGAATCCATTCTTGTTTTTCCTTTTTATATTTCTTGTCACACTCAAACTAAGTGGCCTGATATTCCCAAGCATTTTTTTTCTTCATTGCTCTATAATATGACCCTTAACCTTGATAAGTAACCAAACATCTCTTTTCCAACAATCTACAAAGTAATCAGGACACTTAACTATTAATCAGCGGTCCTCTGTGCTCAACTTTGTGCATTGCTTTCTGGAGCTTCGATGAATGTTATGAAACATTATTTACCTTGAGATGAAAGGTTTCAAATACTAGGCATGTAGGGTTTTCCCTCATTCTCTACTGTTTTATGCTTTTTAAATTCATCATTCTTCCAAATTCGTAGCATATTGTATGTACTATGTACTTTAAACATTTTTTTAAATTTAATTTATATCCTTTACATTATTGTGTATCACCCCGTAGGTTTCCCACCACCAATTCACCCATGAACCATCACCATAGTCTGGGATTTGTATTCTCTCAGGAGCCTGTAACGGCGGCGGCGGGTCTTCTCCCCACCCCGTCCCTGCTTGACTGGGGCAGTGCCCAGTCAGGATCTGCAGCCAGGTACTCCACGCACAATCTGGCTGAAATTCGCCTTTGTGCAGCAGCGCCTTCCCTCTCTCAGTGCAGGGGCGGGACCCCCTGCTGTCCCTTTAGCTCTGGGTTTGTGTTCTCTCAGGAGCCTGCAATGGTGGGCAGATCTCCTCCCCTTTTCTTTTCCTCTCAGCTCCTAAAGTGCCAGTTTGATATTTGCAACCAGGCACAGGATTCCCCAAGAGATTGTCTTACTGCTTTCAGTCGGGCTGGTGCTCCTAATATGTAGGTGGATAATCAGTTTTCTGGCTTTCTTTGGTATCCATTTTGTTGATTGTGTTTGGAGGCAAGGAGCCCGCCTCTTCACTCTGCTGCCATCTTTCTGGCTGTACTATGTACTTTTATATATTTCCTTGGATCAACTGACTGTAGATCCTCAGGTAAAACATTACCTCAGGCAATCACTGTAAATAACCAACTCCTTACTAGTCAAAGTGGTTTTGTCCTCTGAAAACAATGACCTATTGAGTCTTTGGTATTCCCTCCTCACTGTTGGATTAGATAAAACATCACATGACGAGGTACGGATTTAACTTCCAAGCAGATGCCAAAGTAGCTGGATAACACAACCTTAAACTGTGACAGAGCTACATACAATTGAGGAAAACTTTGATCAGTGGAAGTCAGGAAATGAAAATAAAGTAGATAAATTAAGTTCCACTTTCTCCTTCTTAAAAAATCAGAATATCATGACATTGTAACACTATCTATGTTTTCAGGTGTGCATTATTATAAATCAACATCTGTGTATAAATCAAACATACTACATTAAGCTCACCACTAAAATGTCCATTTGAACCCTTTTACTCAACTTATCCATGTCTCTTCCCTCTGGTAACCTCTGATTTGGTTTTATCATCTGAGAGCTTATTTTTGTTTTATTTAGTCAGTTTATTATGTTCATATACAATATATGAATGAAGTCATATGATTTTTGTCTTTATCTGACTTGATTCATTAAGTTTAGTTTCCTTTAGTTCTATTCATGGTGTTGCAAATGCAAGATTGTATATCTCTATCTGGCTATCTATCAAGCTAGCTAGCTCTCTGAGTAATGCTCCACTGTGTATACATCTACATGGTCTCCCTTTGAAGGAACTTTCAAAGGTACAATTTATCCATTAATTTTTTCCCAATATTTCAAGATGATAAGCATCGTATCTGATGAGCTTCCATGATGCAAAAGCCCATGTATTCACATACCACTTTGTTTCATTTATTGTTTTTCTGCTTTCTTTTCTAGGCATTCTAAGTTCAAATAAATTACTAGTAATTAATACTTGTCTCCATGTCTGTTTTCTAGTAACGAGAGTCGTTATAAAAATCAAATTCTTAGGACAAGACTTGGAGATGGATTATTTACCAGTGTAAAATAAGTAAGCATCACTTTGCCGATCACAGTGGTGTAATATTAACTTCTGGCATGCGGTAACATAGAGTTATTCAAATTTTGACTTACAGTTAACCCAAGTAGAAGTGCAGTTGGAGGGAACGCATTTTAAACATCAAGTACCTGTAGGCATTTGATCATTATAGGGATAATAATAATTTTAAGGATAATAAAGCAAGATAACTACTTTTAATAACACAGGAGATTTTGAAAGGGAAATGATAGGCACAGGGCAGTTAATTGCAAAGTTAAAGGCCATGTTCTAAAGCCAAAGTAACTGTATAGTAGACTGTAAAAGAGATTTTTATTTCTTGTAGCCACAGGGTAGACTTGCTGAATATCAGGCCTAGGATTTGATTATATACTGAATAGGAGACTAAATGACTAGTTTCAATATATCTTCTTTCAAAGGTAGGATTCTAATGGAGAAGGTATGGAATTCTCAAACCTATATAGTGACATTTCAATGGGTTAGTTTGAAAATTTCACCCAATATTTCAATTTTGAAAATCTTAAACTCTACCTTAACATCCTAGAATCTCCCACCAGGAAGAATTTTCTTCTTCATTGCCAGAGCGGAGCCCTGATAGTCACTCCTCCTAAGCAGATGACTTTCAAGGTGATGTCTGTCTTTCACAAGTTGCTTTATCACCACCACTTTTTGCTCTGAGACCTATAACAAAATTTCCATCCTGGAATAGCCTGAGCACAGAAATAGCCTTTTTACACTAAGAAATAGCCTATACTGCAAAGGAACTGTAGTGCCCATTTAAAATATACTGATTGAATCCAGAAGAACATAGGCGGAAATGGATTTGGATGGCTTTAACCTGGGAACAAGTAAATACAAGTTTCAATAAGGAAGAACCTATTGTTATAAGAGTATATGAGATTCAATATCCAAGGCAAGACCCTGGAACTGGGGAATCTGGTTAATCTACTATGCTGACCAGGGATTGAACTCTCTGTGATAGAGTAGTATATCCTGAAAACTGTTTCAACATTTAACTGTAATGACCATCTCTGAGATAGCACTGATATGCTTAGGCAAGCAGATTTCCATTTCCTGCTGCATTCTTACACAGTCATCCTCAAGCTATGCACAAGAAAAATGACCAGATAGCACTAGCTCTAATCTAAGATTACTGGAATTACACTTGAAACTGCCTTATTCAAAATAAAACTTACAATATCCCGTTTTGCTTTCCTACTTGTTTAATATTCCTTTCCCTTTCCAGTTGAGGTGCCCAATAGCATTCTAAGTTAAAACACTCAATAACTCATCTATCTAAATAAACACCAAGAGCGATGATCCCCCTGCCTTTCCTACCCCCACCCTCTAGCCAAGAAATATCTCAAGGTATTACTTAATTGGTTATATATGTATTTTTCACTTAGTAGCTTGAAATTAACTCATGTATTTCCCCACCATTATTGATTGACTTCTAATATTTTTCTGTTCCCCATGATATTTTTACTGTCATAATTCCCCAAATCTTGATACTTCAAACATACAGCATTATTCAACATGCCTGATTCTGTCATTCTGGTCTGTCTGAATAAATGCAAAACCTTTTCTTTTGAAAATAAAGATCATCACAAGATTTTAGGACTTCTTAGACAATTTTTTTTCATCCCTTTCAGCTCTCTTTAAAATGATGACAACAATCCCTAATTAACTACATAATAATAATTATTTTTAATTATTGTATGGTGATTAACGTGCTAGGATTTTTCCATTTTGCCTCATAACTGTCCTTTAAGATAGACATTACCCTTCCCTTTATATAGAAAGCATACTGGGGATTATTTTTTATTGTATTATTTTTATTGCAGTAATGTTAGTATACAACACCATCTGTGAATCAGAGATATAGGTTCAAGCCTATTCCTGTTTTTTTTCCGTAACACATCTACCACCAAGCCACCCATAGTTCTCTACCATAGCCCATGGAGCCCCCTCTATACTTTGCTTGGGGTTTAGAATGTTAAATGAACTTGACAATATCATATAGCCAGTAAGTATAAAAGCTAGGACTGAAACAAGGATCTTTTCAGCGTGGGCTGTTTCTGTTCTTCATACTACCCTCCACTGTTGAAAAGCTCAACTTGAAGATTCTAATTAGAAGTGTGTTGTATAAAGAAAATGTCATCCCACACTTGGATCACTCAATGACTGAATTTATCTGATGAGATAATATCCTGACATACTAAACTTGATGGTACCCAGTTCATTAGAAATTTCTTTCCTTTTAGCAGACAGAATGGCCCAATTATTGGCCAGGCCAAACATAGAATACACTGCTTTGCTTTTCATTACAGTGTGTAAGAATTTCTGATGAAGACTTTTTTATGAAACTAAAATGATATTTGAAACTAACTTGATAGTTGAAGTACAAACACCTTTTCGTTATTAGTGGAAAAAAGGAAATATACAACCACACTTGGGAAAACAAACCCAGTGTTTAGTATTTCTGATCCTGAGAGAATTAGATAGAAAAAAAAAAATTAGTTCTACTCAACAATCTCAATTTACATGTCTTACATTATAATTTACATGTCGTAGATTACAATTCACAACTTAGATTTTAATTCAAATAATAATGTATTCGATCCAGTATAGGAAAAGAATGACTCAGAATTATATAGAGAGCTATAAAATAGCTTCTAATTTGTAGAAACTACTGTGAGAAGACTATTGTGGGAAGAGTCCTGATCTTTATATATTAGGTGGACTGATAGTAAATGTTACTGAGGCAATTTTATACAAGTTACACTGTGACATCATTGGGCAAAGAACAGAGAATTCATTAAATAAATAAAGATGCATGTTCACACCTAGATTCTTATCTGTCACTACTCTTTGGCTCAACAGACTCAATATCTTCAGGAGTGCTTGGAGTATTGTTTTTCTAAATACTTTGCCATCCTATCAGGAAAAATCTGACTAAAGGAAACCTGATACACTTCAATGAAATTGCCAGCAAGGGAGGTTTTGTAGTTGCCACGCTCCTAGAAACCTCTGTTGTCTTTTTCTTTTACTCTAATTGAAACCTTGCTTATCTGGGCCTCCTTGGTTCGGCAGCATCGACGTGAGTTCGACTACTGGCCGGGGAGATTCCCACATGGCGCAGTAGACCTCTCCTGCCTCCCCTAAGTGGTGTATTTTGGTCGATCTGACTGTTCTGCTCCCCATTCTGTCTCTGGTGAACCCTCTCACCACCTCACATCTCTGGTCTGTACCCCAGCTTGTGTTTATAAAAAAAAAAAGTATTTAAAAAAAAACCATTGCTTATCAATGATGAATGAGTATTTACTGAACCCCTATTCAATGGCTTTGTTGCTGCACGTAAAAAATGTACATACAGAGGAAATAGCAAGACTAGAACCTGCATTCAGTATTCAATTTGTAAGGTTTTCAAAAAGTAGAAAATCAAAAAGCCCAAGTATGTTCTAAGGCCAAGTTTCTCAAACAGTAATAAAAATTATTGAGGACCCCTTTCATCTTTTTCAATATAGTGTAATTTAATCAGCATTTAACATATTAAGAAATTAAAATTGTCATCTCAAATATTTTTCTCCATTTACAATAGAAATAATTACCCTACTGTATGTTAACATAAACTAGATGGTAGCATATTTTTTATGGAAAATGTTTTATAAAACAAAGAAATGAACATGAAGACTGGCCTTGTTTTCCATAATTGCAAATCTCATTAATGTCTGGTTTAGAAAAGACAGCTGGATTCTCAGATCTGCTTCTGTCGTAATATCATATGTCATGTAACCTCTGGAATATTTCACAATCCACTTGTGAGAAAATGAGTATAAAACAGAAAACAATAGCTTATTATCATGAAATAGTTTTGAGCTCAATAGACCACCTGAAGATGTTTCAGAGATCCCCAGAAATCCCTGGACCACATGTTGAGAACCCCAGGAAGCCTTATCCATTACCGTACAATTGAAAAATACATGCACTTGGGTGATACAATATTTATGCTAGACTCTGTCCTTGTTATTGTGATATTGCTCTTAAAAATTTTTCATCAAAGTACTGATCCAGTGTTAACAGTAAATACCATTTGAAAAGCCATTCAGTTTTAAGTAAATTTCAAGTTGCAATGTACAGAATGGTCTGTGTGAATTCATAATGTTTGCTTTTTAACTGTCTTTAAATTTTGGACTTCATCAGCAAAAGTCTCTCATTTTGTATTCTAATTTATATGTTTTCCTACACAATACTATTTGACAGTAGTAATGCTGGTGGAAAAACAAGCTATTCTCATTAAATAACTCATTTGCTATGCTATGGCATTATATATATAAAATTTGATTTTAAGGTTGGCTACCTGAACAGTTATCTTGTCTTATTAGTGTTAGGTGACACTAAAACATCAGAACCACCCACTGCATGGACTCAAATACCACTTTAGACAAGAATGAACTCAGTAGATGGGATGTCAGGATACTGCAAGAAAAGCTGACCGAATATTAACAGAATACCCTTTTTGTTTGTTTTGTTTGTTAGGTAGCCTGAGCTACCTAAAAGAAAAAAATTAAGAAACGTATTTTTGCTTCACAGCATAAAGGTCCATAATACTTTCATTATGTTGTCATAAAGCAAAGATTAAATTTGTTTCTGTTATCTCAGAAATCTAGTATTACAAAGTCATATGGCGTGATTAATTTTGTGGATTATAGAAGAATCAAAAGCCCTTATTCAAGGACACTACATATTTTTTCATCTAAAATCTAATATGATCATAGATTACATACTCATTTTCCCATTTTCCTCAAGTTTGTTGCCACCAATTTTCAGAACCTAAAATGATGAAAGGGAAAATTTGCTTAGATAGCATTGGGAGAATCAAGAATTTTGCTATTTAAGGAATGTGAAGGCAAAAAGTGTGATTGTTCATTTTTTTTAATCCTCATATTCCATTTCTCCATTAACAGCCTGAAAAAAATCCTCACATTTTGGGAAGCAATGCATTTAGCTCAAAAATCAGATTTTGCAGTGACTTGATAAAGGGCTACTTCTTTTGCAGATGACCCTTCCATACAAAGAACAGTGTGTTACTCAGAGTAACACAATAGTGCAGCAGGTAATAGAATACTTATGAATAGAAGGAAAGAAAATGGTAGTAGAATCGGAAGATAATCTGCATTTCACATCAAATACAAAGGCAGCCCTGTTCAGCTGTGGAGTTTAGACACCATTGTTGGAGCGGGTGGGTATGTACGGCTTCATCAATACACGGGTTTGACATCCTTTCTTACTCTGTGTTTGAAATGTTTATACTGAAAAAAGGTATGTGATAAATAGCCTTTAGAACTGTCTAGAAAGATGTCTTCTGTCCTCTCTTTACTTAAGGTACAATTGTAGAATGCTTGAGAAACTCAGTTCATGTGCAGACTCACTACACAGAAATAGGCGGTACTGAGAATGCCCGTTCTTATTGATGTTTTAGAGCCAGCTTCAGGAAATCATACTTCATTTATTCTCCCAAATGTAAATGACCTTTGAAAGTCACAGTCACAGAACTGAGAGTGCTCCCAATTGTATGGGAATTATTTATGATGAAGAAAATTTTGCACCCTGAAAGAAGATAAAAGTTACTTAACTCACTTATAATAACAAAGAGTCTTACATAACTGCTTAAAAAAATTGATAGTACTCACCATACTAACATTCTCCTATACTATGATGCAGGGAAAGCGGGAGGATATTTTAAAATAAGGTTAAAGGAGACAAATGGTTATACTTCAACCATTGTTTAATTTGAGAGAACTGGTTAATAAAACAATGCCAAGTTGAATCATTCATCTTTGACCTAATTTCCATTCTCAAGCTGTTTCTCACTAACTTTTATGTCTTGACATGACTCAAATATCTTAGAATCTGCTTTGCTGGTTTTCTCTCTAGCTACCTGTATTTGGAACGCTTTTCCCTCTGCTTTTATGCATTTTCATTTTTACCTTCTTTAACAATACAGATGAGAAGTTTGTGTGTATATGTGAGATTATAGGTGAGGGGGATATAATTTTGTAAAATTAGATTGAAGATATTCAACAATATATATGTAGCATATGTATGTATTTGTAAATATATGTCATCTATGTATATCTATTGTATGTGTGTATACATCTACACATGTACACACATACACACAGGAAACAGATGTTAAAGGACTAGAATGATAAAAATGAATCAGTTAGTAATAGCTACAAAGATTACCTGGTTCAGTTTACAGGAATTTCTTTTTCCCTCTCGTTTTTTTTTTTTTTTTCCCAAGATCCATAACCATCTATCCAGGGCGCCCTTTCTTTCTCTGTTCCTGTCTCTTTGTGAGGGAGCCTCAGCCTTCTCTAGCCTTCTCGGTAACAATGGCTATGTCAGGTCCTTGGCATGTGGGAAGCTTTGGATAATGAGAGTGCAGTCTAATCAATTTGCTGCTGATAGAGTGAAAAGGAGGACAGAGAAGCTGCTTTGGAAGCGGTGTCCTTTGTGGGTCTGAGTCACCCACAGCTGCAGGTAGTGCTCCAGCCTGTTTGTTTAAATTTTATAAGAGAAGCAGGAACTTCAAGTTTGATATCATTTTTATATTTTCCTGTCAATTTGTGAGACCTATAAAGCAAAGACAAACCTCAGTGCGGTATTTTCAGCTCTAAGCTAAATGTGCAAATGCCCACATGCTTTAAATTAGTTGACAAGCAAAGGAACACACCTCTATCTGAAATTGCACAAGGTCCTATTTATCGTCAAAATTAAATCAGTGTCCTCTTTATATTTTCCCTTCTCCATCATTGAGAAATAATTTATTGGAAATATATCTTTCTCTCTTCCTTTTATTTTTCTATCCAAGGTGAAATAATGTGCTCTAGGCATCCCAAGTAATTTGTAGAACAATTACTATCTTCCTACTTTCATTTTCTCTCCCAGTCTTTGTGCGGCTCCAGTAGGCTGTAAAGCAATAACGACTTGAAAGAAATGGAATTACGCTTGTGAGTGCACAGGGCACCTAAGGCTCCTCACTGCGTGACATGAGTGAAATCCCCAGCACTTGCGCCACCTTCATTTCTCCCCTCTTCAGAAAGTGAACTGTCTTCCTTCAAGGAGAGAATTTTATAACTCTCTTTCTCCCTTTTTAGGGATTATAAAAATTATTTCTTCATTTGAACTTTTGCATAATAAAAAGAACTAACATTAACATATTTACATTTTAATCAAATTTTATGTCTAAAGTCTTTTATTATCTTTATAGAAATCTAACAATCTTATCACCATTATTTAATTGCGAAGTAATTTTAAAATCACGTTAGACATCACTCATAATAAGGGAAATGCAAATCAAAACCACAATGAGATACCAACCACCTCACACCAGTGAGAATGGTGCACATAAAAAATACAGGCAACAACAAATGCTGGCAAGGATGTGGAGAAATAGTAACACTTCTACACTGCTGGTGGGAATGCAAACTGGTCCAGCCTCTATGGAAAGCTTTATGGTGATTGCTCAAAATGCTAAAAATGGAGCTTCCCTATGACCTGACAATACCACTCCTAGGAAGCTACCCAAAGGACACAAAAACAATAATCCAAAAGGATACATGCACCCTTATTGTTTATTGCAGCACTGTTTACAATAGCTAAGGTATGGAATCAACCCAGATGCCCAAAAATAGATAATTGGATCAAGAAGATGTGGTACATATACACAATGGAATACTATTCAGCATTCAAAAATGATAAACACATACAAATCTTAGCAACATGGATGGAACTAGAAGGGATCATGCTAAGCGAAGTAACGCAGAGCAAAGAGAAAAATATTGAATGGTTTCACTTATAGCAGGAATATAGGGGAACCAAACAAGAGAGAGACACTCAGTGAGGGAGGGGGAGGATAAGGGCTCAAAAAGGGGTAGAAAGGGGCACAAGGGACTACAGTGATGGGCCATGGGTGTATTGGTGGTAAGTGACCCAAGGGGAATACAAAATGTAAAAGATATAAATAACAATAAACAAAAGAAAAAAATAAAAATAAAAATGAACAGATAACTTGAATTTAAAAAATCATGTTAGATCATGTTTCAGTTATGGATTTACCATACATGAAATTATAGACTGAATTTAAACATGTATTTGGGAATCCGGAAACTATTAAATGAACTAGTACTTGTTCTTGCATTTTACACTCAATACACGTATTTTTATGAAATAGATTATTTTTCTAAATGGAAATAAAAGACAATTCATCAAGCTACTTTACATGTATTTTCAAATTGCATATTCTGAGTAAAGATGTAATCTTTTTTAGTAAATGAAAATATAAAATGAATTTAACACTATTCTCTTTTTAAATTGTTTCTGACACATAAAAATATAACTTTTAAAGATTAAACTATGTAGAAAATTGGTAAGTGTATGTGAATTATGAATCTGGTAGAAAGGATTAAGAGACACATTTGCAAAATTATTACCATTTTTTATCTCCCCCATTAATGTTTCGATGTCTGTAATCAATGGGCTTACTTTGAGCAGCAATTTTAGTAATCTAGTACATGAATAAAAACAATTAAGCCTCCGTATTGTTCAAATCACCATGGAAGCCAGTATATTAAAGCTTTCTTATAGAGGACCCGAGTCAGGAAGAAGCACATCTAACCTCTTCTAGCCCTCCTTGCTATGTACACTCCTCCATCAGACACTGAAAGAGCTATGATAAAGGGAGGACATAATTGAATAACTGAATTTCCTTTTTTAAAAAAATGGAGTTTCCAACAGGTGTAGATGTTACCTTTACATTGTTTTAAAGTTCTGGAACCTATTTTAAAAAAATTATTTATGCATACAAGAAGTGGGGTTTGGGGTATAGGCCAGAGGTTTGTGTGGTGGGGTGGGGTGGTGAGAGGATTCACCAGAGACAGTGTGGGGAGCAGAACAACAGGTGAACTGACTGAAATACAATGCTGAGGGGAGCAGCATGCGAGGCAGGAGAGATCTCCTGTGCCATGTGGCTTAGCTCTCTGCCTGGGGATTGAACTCGTGGTGATGCAGTGGCTGCAGATAGCTTCGTAGTGCTGAGACTTAACCCTTTGTGCCACTCGGGAGGCCCTGGATCCTCTTTTTTAGGAAGAACAGAGGTAGGCATTATGTTGTTTTTGTGAGTAAATTTGTCACTCAAATTTTGTCTTGCTTTTTGAAAGCTGTGATTTTCCTACTTCCTAGAAATGGATACGTGTTACCGATATTTGGGTTTTCTAACTATGCAAGTAGCCTCTTTCACTGTGGAAAGTGGAAAATCATAACACCACAACAAACAAACAAAATCCTATTCATGTAACCCAGGGAAAATATGTTTTAATTTTGAATCTGTATTTCTATCTATTAATTAGCTATCAATTACCTAAGAACATTTTAATAAAACTTGATATTTTAATGTCAATGTGGTATGGTGATATGATTATTTCCATGTGTGATTAAGTATTAATCTAAATGATGATTTTGAATGGATTTTTTTTGATACTGGATTATATTATAGGGACATACTCTGGTTCTTATAAGCCTCTTAATGATGAATATTTAGGTGGTTTTATTTGATTTGCTTTTATAAATAAATTTTAATAGATAATGTTTATGTTATGACTAACGACCTGCATATACTTCTCATTTATTTTGGAAAGCCTTGGGAAATGTTAATTTTTTTTTTCATTAATGTTACCAATTACCCTTTCATAGGAGATATTTTTTGAGTATGCCTATTTTGGTGCTAGAAACCATTCTGAGCACTTGATGATGGAGCTGTGAAAAGACAGATAAAAGTCTTTTCATTCATGAGAGTGTTTATTCCTGTAGGAGAGACATAATGAGTAAGATAGTGAAGTAAAATACCCAAGAGCCAGAGAGAAAATTGAGAGTATGCAGATAAAAAGTATGTGCTGGGGAAAGAAAGAGAGGCAGGTGCTGCTGCTTTAAATGGGTCAGCTACAAAGACTTTGATGTCTGTTTCATGAAGAGGATAATTGGGTAAAAATCCAAAGGGGAAAATAGCTGCTGGAAGTGTCTTCCTGCCATATGACCAGCAAGTTCCCGAGCCTCAGTCAAGAATGCCCCTAAACTCTGTAAGGAACTGGGAGGAGGGCAGTGTGGTTGGAGGCATCCAAATGAGGGACTAAGTTAAAGAATGCGAGGAGAAATGGGACTGGACTCTGGCGGGCCCTCTGGGCCGTGGTGAGGATGTGCCTTGACCCTTAGCCGGAGGGAACGCCAGGGTGCGTGTGAGTGGAGGAGTGACACCAGCTGATCTAGCGCCTGATTCGGATGTTAACGGTAGATTTATCTCAAGTTAAGAGCAGAAGCGGGGACTGGCAGATTGGACAGTATTAAATACCATGAAAGGAAATAATGTCAGTGGGACACAAGTAATCTGTAAAAATAACACTCGTGGTCAGATCATGAAGACTGGGCTCCAGGTTTTATTGAAAGCAGAGGGTGAGAGATTAAAAGTAACCAAAAAATGACTCTACTTTTGTTTGTATTTAGCAGTTACAAGTATGCAGGTGCTATTAACTAGATGGCAAAGGCAGTAAGGAGCAGGTTTGAGAAAGAATATCAGGACTTCACTGCTGGGTATGAAGAGCCCGAGATATGGAGATGCTGAGCAAGTAGTAGGTGCATTCTTGACTCTTAAGAGTTAAGAGAAAAGTCAGGACTAAGGAAATACTTTTGGGAGTCATTGGCATTGCATCTGTCAATTATTTGGTGTAAGAAACAAGCAGAGACTGAGGAGAATACAGTAAAAGATTTTTTGTTTTTCATGTGTCTAAAAGATGGCTTGGGATTGGATCATCGAGTCAGGGCTTAGCTGGGCAGCTATGTTTAAGGGTCCAACCAGACCCCACTTCCTACTAATGGTTGGGTTTGCTTTTTTCCTTGTGCATTCATTCTGGTTCTCAGTTTAAAGGACAGCAGCTACCCTCTTCTTACAAGGAGGGCAGAGGGTGCAAGGATAAAACCAAAGTCAACCATATCTAATGACCTCTTACTAACAAACCCGAATAACAAGGTCAGTCACAGTCAGAAAGTGGGGAGTTTCATTCTACTTCTTGTGGGAAAAAGAAATGGTTGCATAAAAAAAGGATAGAGATACAAAGAGGTGAAGAAGGAAGACAGTAATTCAGTTTATCATGGGCCTGTGAGTCATGTTTAAAGATAGACCCGAGGAGATCCACAGTGAGGGCACCAACTGACACTCCCACCAGCCACACGAGGTCTTCTATTTCCTTCGCTCTGGTCACCTTTTATTATTATCTTAAAACTGATTTATCAGTGTGAGGGATGAACAATAGCAATTTCATATTTTAATGGTACTGTACTTCTAAATCAAGCTGAAAAAAGAAATGTGTGGGGTCAGTACATGATTTTGGTTTGCCAGGATTTTCTTTTAGTGATTCATTACACCTTCCCTAGTGACCAAAAAGAAAAGTTTCCCAGTCAGTTTTTCTCCTGTTTATATTTTTAACCATCTCCCCCTTCATCATTATGAAAAGGAATGAGGACAAATTTCAAATGTGTGGTTTGTAAGCTTAATGTAATAACTAGAGTTTAACCTACTTTAATCACATTAACTTAGCAGAAGAGGTCACTAGTTGGTAAGAATCAAAGGAAACAATTTTATATATTGTATGTATTGATCATAGTTCTATATAATTATCTCTCTATGTAAATATACATATATATAGAGAGAAAGAGAGTAAAAGAGAGAGACAGACTAAGAAAATCCATTGCATTTTGTACTCACACATGCAGTGTTGACAATATGATAAATTGTAAAGCTGCCACAGGAAAAATCAGGCTCCTCTGCAGATGGGGGGCCTTCTCGTTTTAAAGTCATTATTGTGAGAAAGTGACCTGGGTGACTGTCTGTGGTTAAAGACTCACATACGCCTGTTCATTCTCAGCAAAGGACATTATGTCCTATATACAATGCACACAATCTGTTCAAGCCTTTTGAAATTCTTTATATGTGGGCTGCATTGATTTTCAGTAAGTTGAAAACATCCTTAGGAATTCAGAGGTATGGTAAAATGCATATTTTTAATGACTGGCTATGTACCTTAGAACAAAAATTCTAATATTAGATTCTCAAACATTTTTCACATGCAGATTGCACGTGAGTGATCAGTGATCTCGGTAACAGGCATGTGACTGGGAGCTAGGGGAAGGTTCCGAATGGGAAAGAAACATTGATTTTCAGCAATTGCACTAGAAAATGATTCTTCTTTTGCACATGATAAAGAGCTCAGTATTGCATACTTTTAATGTAAAAATAGAAAGTCCATTAAGAAATAAAAGCACTGTTGATTACATTGCTTGAGAATGATATTCTTCTATTCATTCACAGTAGGTTTGTTCTCTCAGAACAAGAATTTTTGCATTACCATGAATTTGACTCAAAGAAATATGTGTGTTTAACGCCAATTGACTAAACTACGGTGAATGCATTTTGCGGTTAATAAGCAAAATATTTTTTTTTACTTTACTGCTTCCTGTGCCCTGTTTTGGTATTGTGGACTGGATCAATATATGCATAGTATACATGACTATCATCTTTTATATTCAGAAGCTTTATTCCCTTTTTTCTAGGAAGTGACAAATATGTTTAGTGCTAAAGTATGTCTTTAAAGATAATTAAACAGGTGCTGGGGCCACTGTTATTTGACTTGGGGGGTCAGCGGGGGGAAGTCAAACACAGCTGGATTTACAATGGGTCCAGAGTTCTCTCGTGGGAGTAACTTTTCCAACTAAGTCAAAGTTAAAAGACCTTATATGCCCATGAAACAAAACAAAAAACAAAAAAAACCCTTGAAGCTGCAGTTAATTTAGGCTGGGTTAATATAAAGTTATTCATGCCAAATAAAAACTATATTAATAAGGGAATGAATTTTCTAACCTTTCAGATGTTGCCTGATCAAATCTGTCAATTTTACAGTGTTTCTGATATATAGCCTAAGTTGCATATGCTTTCCAAAATATGAAATATAAGGTAAATGGTTATGAACTTTGCTACATTAGCTACAGTTTGATGCTAGGTTAGATAGATAATGGGGATAAATTTTATGAATATGTTTTCTAGTGCCCAACTCTTGTTTTAGGGATTACATATGAGGAAACAGTGTAGCAACAGTATCATTCTAATTATTTTTGTGTTAAAAAGTTCATTTTATGTTTATAATACCTGTTTGCAGAATTTACTTTTTGTGAACAACCAATTATTAGAAATGATTTGCATAAAATTAAACTTTATATATAGCTCTACACTTGATAAAAAAGAAAGCAAACTGTCCTGGTAAATATAGGCTATATTAATAACAAAAACAATTTGTGATGGTATTTTTAGATAAACACTATCTATTTTCATTCATCTATCATTAATACACTGTAATGGTTTTCTTTGTTATTTAAAACAACTTTACTTTGTTTCCTCAAATTTATAGTCATTTTATTCTTAGTGGGATTTAGTTGAGAACAGATGCTGTTCTATTTTTGTTTAGTCATAATAAAATAAACTTAGATGATAAAATATTGCAAAACTGAACAAAATATAAAATTCAAATTGGGTGCAGTTTTAAATTGTATATTACTTCTTTTTTTTTTTTTTTTTTTATTTTTTTTAAAGATT
>PVIJ01003553.1:36029-52129 GCA_004024925.1 Scalopus aquaticus
GAGGCGTGGGGCGGCGAGAGGGTTCACCAGAGACAGAGCGGGGAGCAGAACAGGCAGATCAGAAATACACTGCTGAGGGGAGCAGCGGGCGAGGCAGGAGGGGTCTGCCGCACCATGTGGGATTCTCCCTGGCCGGGCATCGAACTCGCGTCGCCGCTGCCGACAGCTCCACAGCGCAGCGCTTAACCGCTGCGCCACCAGGGAGGCCCCTGTATATTACTTCTTAAAGGTATACCAAGACCAAAGATCAATAGTTCCATAAATATTTTAAATATCTGCAAGTGGCTTATTTGAAAATCTAGGTAACAATTTTATCTGAAGTTTATAAATGCATAATTTACATTAGGGATATACAGGATAAATAGGCAAAAAGTATACATGTAATAAACTAAAAAAACACATTTTTAAAAAGTGGACTTTAAGTGTATATGTGTATGCATTTGCCTAGGTCTAATTTATGAGAGAAACAATTATTCACTGATATTTATTCTTGATACTATATTGAGCAGTAATAGATATGCTGACCCAAAATTTTAAAATGAAACCCAAAGCCTGCCGTGATGGTGCACAACTTCCACGCGTTTCTCATCACCAAGGTGCCGCATGATTGTGTTTAGTTCTAATTTGTATTTGTTTATAGTCAAATGTTCTTATTTTACGTCTTGGGGGTGGGAGGGAATGTTCTTATTTTGCACTAATTGTGATCTAAAATTATGATTTTAGGTGCCATATCCTCTAATTTTAAAACTATATCATTTACAGTTTCACTTTGTCTATTCCTTAGTATGGTTTGGAGGAGAGAATGGCATTTTGATGTGATCACTTGAAGCAATTAATTCCCTTTTACCAAACTTCACTGACTCTGCTACCCACTCAGCTTGAGTAAATCTCAGTGTTAAGCATTCCGATACAACTGCAACATGCAAGTGAATGATATCTCAAACAGGATTTCATTATCTGAGTGTTAAATGAACTTTTCTCTCCATTTGTGACTGTGAGGGGATGGGGTAAAAAAGTTCTCACAGCTGCCAGACAAATAATGACTCTATTTAAAGAGTGGTTAGAAGCACAAATGTTGATTATCTGAATGAAAGAATTTAATTAAGTTTCCTAAAGAACAGGATACTACTGACATCATTGATTGGCAAAATGAAGCAGGGAAATACAGTATTTAACATTACAATATTTTTTTACTTAATGATGCCAGTATTAGATCTTGGCTGGTGTCCTGGAATATGCACAATGGCTTGGCAACAAATTAATTATTTTGCAATTGCAGATGTGGAGCTTTGGGGTGTGAAAGTCTCTTTGCCAAGATGGTTTTGGGAAAAGAACCAAGGCAATCATTGTATTTCCTGATCTATGCGCATATCCTTGTTTATGAATATGGTTAAAATTCTTATTGTCACACGGTCACAAGATCACCAGCCATATTCAAGTAGTTCTTTAACACAGCAGGCTGAGGACAGACAGTCCAAATTGCTGGGACCTAGTCCCTAAAAATAACTTAAAATATGTATAGTATCTTCAAATAATTTTTCATATCTTCAAAAAGTAAATCAGGTCTATTAGTCTTTGATAATTATTACCTTATAATGATATTTAGGATCACACTAATACTCACTGCAATTGAAAATTGTGGTGGCGGCCAATGTTAATGGAGTTGTAGGTCATATCACTCTTATTTAACTGCCAAAACCCACAGTGAGGGTAAGGTATCTCAACATTGATGTTTTCATTATGGAGAGTCAGCAGTATTAGGTATTGAATATCAATAACACCTAGCACAGTATTATTATCATTAGTAAATACTTCTGTAGTCAGTTTAGCAGTAAAATATGGCTCCATAAAAGAAAAGTCTAAAGTTGACTCTGGTAGTGAGATTCACATTTCTTTTTAGGTAATAGAACTTGAAAGCATTTATTGTAGCAAAAATCCAAACTGTACTTTGTGTGGTTCACTGTGACTAGGGTTTAGTCATATGCTGCTGTTATTAACCACATAAGTGATAAAGCAACAGATTCAGGATGATAATCATCTAATAGTGGCGCTTCCATGCACTTGTGATATGACGTCAAAGGAAAATAACTTCTCTGAGCCTAAATGTCTTAATATGACAGAAAAAGATAATGCTGAAAACTAACTTGAAAGGTTGTTGATTTAAATAAAATATGAAATACATTTCTAGAATAAAGATTGTATTTTATAAATGTTAACTGGACAGTTTTACAGAACACATTATTGCATTCACAAATGTAGGTGTATACATATTATATACACATGATGTTATATATACAGTTATGTGTATATATGTTATACATGTATGTTATAGATGTGTGTGTATATATATTATAGAAAAACAAAAATATGAATGTATGCCCAATTTTTTTCAGATTTTCTGTTTACTGAAGAAACCATGCCCAAGTCAGTGGAATATGCAAGTATGTGGATCTTTATTAACCACATCCAGTCACCTACTCCCATAGCCCTCATCCTCCCATACATGTAACTATTTCCGTAATGCTATAAATTCATTGCGAACACTTTTGGAAATACTTTGAAATTGTCCTTTTTACATCTGATGGTTCTCTTTGTCTCCGTAGACAACACTAAA
This sequence comes from Scalopus aquaticus, assembly GCA_004024925.1. Classification (NCBI taxonomy): domain Eukaryota; kingdom Metazoa; phylum Chordata; class Mammalia; order Eulipotyphla; family Talpidae; genus Scalopus; species Scalopus aquaticus. The sequence continues at coordinate 38,644 of PVIJ01003553.1, forward strand.
GCAGCTACTTCAGTATTGTCATATTTAATAGGCAGTATCTTACTTTTATTTATATCAGGTTAGGCAACATAGTCTTCCCTTAACAATTAGCTTATGACAGAAACTTGATACAACACTGACATAAAGGAAAATAAAAACATAGGGTAAACACTGAATTTTCATATAGGTGTATGGGCTACATATTACCCAGTAATATAACATGGTAGGAATAAATGGATAATTTCTTTGCAAGCTTCTCCAAAAATCTAATAAAGCACCAGTGTTTTATCTTGATTTCATCTGAAACGTCAAGTAAAATATTCTTTACCTGAATGGTTCATACAATAATATTTCAAAGTAGTTTTGTATTCACTTGCTACCTTCCAAAATATATCTGTGAACTTAATTGCAGTTGTCCCCAAATCTAGTTGTAAATTATAAGATCAATATTAACTTTATTATTCAGATCCCAAAATTACTAAAATGTCTTTCTTTGTACCATGTGTGATGTTTAGCTCATATATCCTTTCTAAATAAAGGTGTTTTCATGAATTTATCTTCTCATGGACATCCAAAGTTCCATGCCTTCACACTAGCAGTAGAAAAACAAAACTACCTTCCCTTGTTATATTAATGATCTCCCCAATGCATTCTTTATTGATATGGTGAATTTGGGCTTTAATTAATATTCAGAGTAGGATCTAATAAACTGGAATATAAATGAACTGAAATTTCTAGAAGTATTTGGAAAAGAATTTGTATAGGAGATATTTTAAATCCTAATTTGTGAAATAAAATTATATGGCTATTTTAAGTTGATTTTATACATTGTCATAGAACTTGGAAGGAAAATCTATATCCTTGTGAATATAGGAAGTCTTTGTTTGCTTTTAAATTTGACCACTGTTCTGAATATAACCTCAGGGATTTTGTAACACCAATCTGAAAATAAATGTGATATAAAGATACCACCCAATGGGCTGTATGCTATGGATGTTTTCTATCCTTCACTTGCTCACGTGCTTAAACTTCCTGGGAATTGTTAATGGTATTTCTAAAACTCCTTGATATTTGGGATCTTTTTTTTTTTTTTCCCAAGAATGAGAAGAAATAGACTGACCTGCTTTTTCCTTTATGTCTTGAACCAAAACTATAATTCAACTAGTGCCCCAAATAAATAAAGGAAGTGTTTTTATTTATTAACTATAAAAAGATGAGAAGGAATTCATTGTGAAGCTGACATATATTGTGTAATTAAACAAAACAACTTGAAGGTCTTGGCTTCTAACATCATTCCTTGTTCAGACTGTAATATAATAAGGCTGCTGGTGATTCCAAAATATTTTATATTAAGCATGACTTCCCTAAGGCTTTTGTGAAACAGTCATAACCTGGGATATGTCTGAACAGAATATCTTGAGGCCAGTTTTAGGATTTAACTAATTCTTTTCTTAATCTTTAATGTCTAGATCCCCAGAGTGGCCTTTGATTTTTGATCCCTACAAGCAGGATCTTATCAGAAGCTACGCAGGGTTAGAACACAGGAGATGGAGCAAGGGAGCTATTTGCTGTGACTGCCAGGATCGTCCTGATCTTACATCTGTTTGTGCTTAATGTTTTTATTATTGATATGGAAGAGCTGTATAAAACTGTATTAAATTAACCTCAAGGGATACTGCAGACTACAAAGGCATATGAAAAAACACAGTACAAACAGGGTAACAGGAAGGAAAGTATATTTTCCTTGGACTATAATTTCCAGCCCATTTTTTTTTTTTACTGGAAAAGAGAACTAGACACTCCCTTCCCACCATTCTCCCCTCCCAGCATAAAGAACTAGTCATTTCAATCAAAATCTTCATGCTGTTAATTTGTTCAAATTCAATTTACTCTTCACAATAACACTAGGAGGAACTGATGTTAGGATCAATTGAAGATGAGAAAATTGAGGCCAATTTATCCATGTATAGTATCTTGTAAGTGGTACAATCCAAATTTGATCTCTGGGCTGTTAGACATGAAACACACATGCTTCACTGCCCTGGATTGCTCTGCTTCCTCCAAATGTAGAATTCGGAGAAAATAAGTGTAGTAAGTTTTTACCGACACAAGAGAAAAAGTGTATTTTAGTTCTACAAGAGCTGACTTTGCTCTGCTTTATAAAATCCTAATCAGAGCTCATCTGTATTATTACATTTTCTGAAAACTTATAACAGTTAGAGGAATAGTGCGATACTTGAATTTCCCAAGTAAATGCAATTTAAATTGGCAGAAGATACACAAGTGAATTACGTAATGTCTAAAGAAATATAAACAGACTTTTAAAAAACTAATAATTTACATAGTTGCTTTGTTTTTACACATCTTAACTAAAATATATTGTTGGGGAGGAAAAGAAATTTCCAGCTACCTTTTTGGGTACCTTTGCTGGTTGAATAACCACATTAACATTAGACAGATTAGGGAAATACAGAGTCAGATTCCATTATGTATGTATAGGAAATCTACATAGACATGTGGATTCCAAAGACATCAAGGAAAAAGGGGGAGTAGATATCCTGAATAGGTTATGGGCTTATGACTTCAAGGAGCTGGGAGAGGGCTCCTGTGATAAGCAGAGGGTGACTCATATTACCAAGACCAGATGTTCTGTATTTAGGTATTTGCTGTGCCATATGCTCTGATTTTATTTCTGGAAATAATCCTAATACTGGGTCAGACTCTCAATTTTAATTTCATTAGGTAGTTTAGAGAGTGGTAAAAGCTTCTCATAAACCTGCTGGGATGTGATTAATATCACCTTGAAGTAATCCACGTGTCAAGGTAGCATGTCTTGGGAAGGCTTGTTCTAAACATCTTAGAGAGGTGTTCCTGAATCTCTTGGGGAGGTCTAGCCTACAGTATATTTCAGTTAAAGTTAAAAAATCTGCCCTATCTATTAATTTCTTGTTTTAAATTGTTAGAAATTTAAAAAGATATTATAGTGTGAGAGCTAAGAGGATAGGTACTACAGTCAGATTGCCTGTCTTTAAGTAACTTTACCAATTTTCAGCAGGCTGCATTTTTTCCTTTTAGTTATATAGGCTTGTTTTCCCCCATCTGTAATATAACTGTAATAATCACAAATAAACAATGCTGTACATTATGAATGGTATGAGTTATTGCATGTAAATCACTTTGAATCAGTACCCAGGATAAATAAGTAAACTGGGTTATAATACTGAAGAAATGTTAATTATTACATTAAGTATTATTGTGGGATCATTAATGTATCCCAAATTACATATGCTAACCTGCAAATGAAATTCCCTTGACTGAACTTCTAACAAATGCATCACTCTTACCCTATATTATCTGCATGCTTAAGAGCAGCTGGATTTGGCTAGTGCTAAATAAAAGTATGCCTAATAAAGCCATGATGCTGCGTTCAAAGTAATATAGTAATATAGCAAAATACATATTCCAGAGAGTCTGCTAAGTTTCAGAGGAATCCCTTGGGGAGTTAGATATTTATTTATCAAAAGAAGGTACCTTTGTTTTCAAGTAATTTTTAGCTACTCTTTTGGAAATTGTCAGTTTCGTTTACGAATATATTCATAATAAGTCAGTAATTACACATATTCATAATTTGAACAAGAATTCAGTTCGACACAATAGGCATTTGTAGCCAACCTTGATGAATAAGATAAGTTAATTAAAATGATTACATTGATTTTTGTCAGTGACTCATAAATAGTTCTGAGAACAATTTCGATATTTGGGTGATGGTAACAATTCATATGCACTAAGAATTTTGCCAGAAGTTTTATATATTAACTCTCATGAATTCGAGGGCAATTTCAGGGTCAAAACATACTTTTGATTTGTATTGATCAGTAGGAAGTTAATATCCACTAATTTGTGGTGGTAACATGTTCATTAGCTTTGCTAATCAAATTTTAAACATCTTCAGGAAAGGGACAGGAACTGAGTGATGATCTTTCTGACAAACACAGATGTCTGCTGAAGAGGAGTGTCAGAGGCCTTTCATTCATCCCCTTGCCAAAGGGACAGTTTTAGGAAAGCAGAGTGGGGGATGGGGTATAAGGGAAGGCAAGCCTCAGCCCGGAGAGGTGGGAAAACCTTTTGCACCACAAAAGCCAGGAGCTTCCCAATAGAAGGACAAAACAATTGTAAGGGAGTTTTGAAGTACATATTGCTGGAAGGAGTTTTAGATTTGACCTCTCTCAGCTATGTGACACTCCTCCTAAGGACACATTGTCTCCTGGCCATCTTTATGCTTGACTTAGTCTTTCAGTCTCTAGACAATGAAAGCAAGACTGCTTCTTCATGCAGTTTTCCTAAATGAATGTACTCCAATTTAATCCTTAAAAGATGTAACTACAGTTGAAAATGAAATTACAAGGTAAAAGTTACCCAGACTGTTAAGAAACATGCTGGAATATACCAAGAGATATTTCATTGCCTTATTTTTGTTGTAGTGCTTTGCTTTTTGTATTTGTAATTATCCTTCCAGTGACCTTCATTGTTGCTGTAATAATAGTCACATTTTCAATGGATTTGTGTAAAGCAAGTCAGACTGTGCAGTAACTGGAGCACTTCTCCAAACCTATTAATTTGCAGGTGGATGAACTGAAGTCTTTTGGCCACCGGCTGAGGAGAGGTTGAGGTTGAGAGACCACCTCCTCAGTGACCGAGACTGCCACTGTTGTCCTCAGACCCTTAGGCGGTAATTATAAATGAGACTCTTCTGTGGCCTCTTTAAAGCCTGATCAAGTCTTTGTGTGATGCACCAGGATTTGGTTTTCCTGCTCACTGGGATCAAAGCTACTTCTAGTTTCTCCACTGCCAGAATCAAGCTGGCTTTCTCTCCCTAGACAATATGTTTATTTCCATATAAAAAGATGATCTCAGTTTGCTTAGATGATTTAGAACTAATCTAGCAATCATTTATACATATATTACATCAACTGCTGTTTGCCTTGATAAGAAATAAAAAATCGTGGCTTCAAATAACTTTCTTAGATACACTGTTTGATTTCAGACATATTTCCTCCTCCATATAGAAAACCTAATGGAAGCAAAGAAAATTTTCATTATTCTCCTCATTGGAGTGTTTTCTCTACTTGATTTAGGGTACCTTCTCTACATGGCACTTAGAAATTTAGTACTCATTTGTGTTCAGGGAAGTCACCTGAAAAGATGTTTGTGTTAGTAGGAATTTTATGTGAAGAGAAAATGTTACCTGAATTAAGTAATAACCTTGAACAACTTTTATTTCCTAACAAAAGCTATAAAATTGGGCCACTACCTGGAGGGGTGCTTATCACTTTTATAGCAGTGATGCCGGAGGAGTTTGTTATTTGAGAGGTAGTCATAGTGGGAGCAGCAGCTGTTATAATTTATAAATGTTTGTTTTCCCTCTTGGATTGAGTCCACAATGTCAGGGAGAATGAATTTTGGCTAGGTTGCATTAGCTCACAAGGAAACCTTTTGGAATTATAATGACAGCAAGTGTTTGGGGGCCCAGACTGTAGAATTTGAATGTTATTTCTGCCACTTACATATTAGATATGTTGTGCAAATTACAAATGACATAAAACTGTTTTCTCAAGGAAACAAGCAACTCAAATCAAAAAGAGGCTAGGAACTTGCATAGATATTTCTCCAAAGATTTACAAATAGCCAGTTGGCACAAGAAAAAATGTTTAACATCACTAGTCTTAGGGCAATGCAAAGCACCACAATTATCACTTCACACCCAAATAAGAAAATGCAAACTAACAAGTGTGCTACAGATGTGGAGAAATTAGAACCCTGGTGTATTGCGGGTAGGGATGTAAAATGATGCAGCCATTTGCAGAAAAGTTTGGCTAAAAAGGGTAAAAATAGAATTACTATATGATCTATAAGTTCTCTATCTTTGTACACTCCCAAAAGAAATAGATACTTGTATATCAATGAAGTAGATACTAGTATATCAATGTTCATAGCAACATTATTCACAATAGCCAAAAGGTAGAAACAACTAAAATTTCCATCTGTAGGGGAATGAATAATAAAATGTTGCTTATACATATAACGGAAAACTACTCAGCCTTAAAAAGGAGTAAATTCTGATATGTTCCTCAAAATGAATCTTGAAAATTATACAAAGTGAGAAAGGATGGATACAAGAGGATAGATGTAGTATGATTGCAGCAACATATAGATGTAGTATGATTGCAGCAACATATAGATGTAGTATGATTGCAGCAACATATAGATGTAGTATGATTGCAGCAACATATAGATGTAGTATGATTGCAGCAACATGGAATCATACTACATTTATCGTCTTGTATCCATCTTTTCTCACTTTGTATAATTTTCAAGATTCATTTTGAGGAACGTATCAGAATTTACTCCTTTTTAAGGCTGAGTAGTTTTCCATTATATGTATAAGCAACATGCAATTTGCAGCGACATGGATGGAACTAGAGGGGAATCATACTCAGTGAAATAAGCCAGAAAAAAAGAGAAAAATATTGAATGGTTTCACTTATAACAGGACTATAAGGAAACCAAATAGGAGAGAGACACTCGGGGGGGGGTGGGGGGGCGGGGGGGAGCAGGATAAGGGCACAAAATGGAATAGAAAAGAACACAAGGGACCATGGAAATGGATCATGGGTGAATTGGTGGTGGGCTACCCAAATACAAATGTATTGGGAATACAAAATGTAAAAGACATAAATAACAATAAAAATATATTTTTTTAAAAAACAAAACAAAAAAAATGTAGGATGATTCCACCTTTATTCCATGTATTAGTACCTGGACTAGGCAAATTCATAGATATGGATAGCAAAATAGAGATTTTAGGGACTGGGAGAAATAGGAAGTTATTATTTAATGAATACGTTTTGAATAGTGGTGGTTTTTGTAGAACATTGTAAATGTACTTAATGCTCTGAAACTCTGTACTTAACATGATTGAATGATAAATTTTATGTATTTTACCACAATTTAAAAAATCCCCTAAATTTTTTTCTCAACAATATTAGAATTCTTTGCCCACATGTTTGTTTAATAACCACATTGTATAAAGAACAAAAATCTTCTGTTACAATGCCTGGATGTGGTGGCAGACATCTGCTAGTTCACTCTTAACAGTCACCCGTTTTCCTGTATCACTTCTGAATATCATTTTGATAACCTCTCCATTCATTCAGAAATACATTGTTTGAGTATAATGTCAAAATCCATAACATAGGTTAGGTCCCTATTGGCTTAGGTACTAAAGACAGACCTATACTCTAAGTTGATACAGTTAAAACAGAACTCAGGAATTTGTGAAATGCTGGGAAACTTCTCACAGGACCACGAGGACTATGGTAACCATCTTGGGACTAAAGGAGAAGGTTACTAAAGATGTAGCAACATCACAAGTAGAGAAATGACAGGAAAAATCTATTCTTATTCTTAAGGAGTGAGTTATCAAATCAGAAAGGCTTTATTAAAACCAGTTCTATCTGTTTTTCAGTTGAGTAAAAACAATTCTTAGTTACTTCTTGCATTTTTCCTTTTTCTTGGGTCAGGGGACTTGGGTGTTTATTTATTATAATGGCTCTTGATATAGTAGACATTTAATAAACATTATTTAATATTCTTTTATCCCAGTAGCTATGGAAGAATGAGAGCAATGATGACTTCCTCCTGTAAAAAAGCACATGTATTGTTAGAAATCTAGAGCAAAGAAAAAGTAGGTAAAAAGAAGGTAATTTGTCCTGCTTATAGGTGACAACAACTGCATCGTAACTATACTATAGTCTTCTTAGTTTCATCTTGGGAAATAAGATCACTTTAGCCATATAACATTACTATGATTCTATAGTAAAACCTTGTAGTTAGTGACCGTGACTACTTGACAATCTGATATTTTCTCCCAGGTGAGATAAACTGAAAGGAATGTCTTCTCTACTGGAATGTCCATTAATTTGAAGCCTCTAGAGCATAGCTGAAGACAAAGAAGGAAATATTTTCTCAATTGACAGATATTTTAACTGAACAAGCTATCATTTTTCGTACACACAGAGTAAATTATGAATTGCATTTATATTTGTCTCCTTGACAACAAGTTACCTGATATTCAGCTGGGATTTGGCAGGGTGGGGAAAGGGATTGAGGGGTAGAGGAAGGGGTGGAAGGAGGTGATTAAGCAATCTATGAATCTATAAAAAGTTCAACAATCCATGTTTTATTATAAATATTCCTAAATTCTAGTATATTCAGAGAAAAATAACAAATTTCTAAAGAGCCTAACAGCCTTCATCCTGAGCACTTCCTTAGTCTATCATCAAATATGACTTGGCATCTGCAAAATGTGATGCATTGTATCGGTCACTTTTGGATACAAGGTGAAAAAGTTACAGTCCCTGACTTTTAAGTCTTTGAGAAAAAAGCTGCTGTTCTAACTATACCCTTTCTGCAAGAAAGGGAGTAATTTTAATGAAATGGCCCTTATAAAACTTTCTGTCACTTAAGAATAATAACTGAACTCTGAGAAAAATCATCTGCCTTAAGGATGCAATTCTTTAGGGATATTTGAGCTATTCTAATACTTTCAACATTATGGTGCAGTGAATTTTTTTCTGAGGAATCTAAGAGATCTAGCAGTAAGTAGATATGTGCATGTATAATGGAATATTCTTGGGTACAGTTTCTCTAAACAATGTTTTTCAACCTGCGATCCACAAACCACTTTTATTATACTAATGGTGTCTGTTCAGGCCTGTTAATCTGAATTTTAAACTATCTTCCTAAAAGATTCTGAGTCATATTACAACATGAAAAATTTCTGCTCTAGATTATCATGATAAGCAACATCTCTTTATTAACCTATATGTGTAATGCCAAGTTAGAGTGGATCTACAAAAGCTTTCAGTATTAATTTCTGCTTTAGTTAGAAATGATTGTCCTGAGTTCTCTTTTTATAAAGCTTTTAGAAGGATAATATACTTAAAATACAAATATTGTCTTCTTTATCTGATAATTAATGTGCTATTGCCTCATCAAATACCAAGAATGCTCCATACTTATGACCTGGTAGAAAGAGAGGATAGAATAGAAAGTAAAAGGGGAAAAAGTGGTTTCTATTTAAAAGCTAAAACCTTTGGAAGATAAGGCCAATCTTGGTTCATAGTAGAATAAATTAGTGGTTGTCATATTTAGTTGCATAAGAATCGTGTGACTGTTGTATTCAATTATGGATTATCCTTCCCTCCCTCCCCAGAGTTTCTGGTTTGTAAGTTGTAGTATGACATTCAAAAAATAGTGAAGTAACATTGTATCATAACATACATTTCAGGTATGCATTCTTTAAAATTGACTTTATCTCTATGTTTTATAATCATCACGAAATTCCAATTCCATCCTTTATCATACTATTTACCTCTTTTAACTAATTTGCCCCTACCCCCTTCCATTCTGTTAACCACTAGTTTGGTCTTATAGTTTAAAAGTTTAATTTTGTATTATTTACCTCACTCATTTGTTTTGTGTCTTTAGGTACAACCCATGAGTAAAAACACATGGAGTTTGCCTATCTCTATCTGACTTATTTTGCTAAGCATGATATCCATCAATGTTATTGCAAATGGCAGGATTTCATATGCATATACATGGCTGAGTAGTATTCCGTTGTGTATATATGCTACAAATTCATAATCCATTTATCTATCAAAGGTCACACTTAGGTTGTTTCCAATGGATATGGTATTTGTATCAAGTTTCAAATCATGATGATTTTGCTTGTACAGCAACTAGAGTTTGGGGGGGTAACATGAATAAATATTTGAAAATGATTGGCTTGAGGAGGATTGTTTCGCCTCTTTGTCTTTGTATCATCCTACTCTCAGTACTTGATAGACTAGAAGAAATTTCTTGAGCTGAGACAGCCAAAATGAGAGAGAAAGTGATCAAATGGAAGTAACAAAATCCTATATTTGTTTGTGGAATCTCAGAGAACAGTGGATCCCCTACTCTCAAGGATGTAATGGGTCCAGGCAGACAAGATAATAGACACTATCAGTAAATAGTGAATGCCCTATGGTAGTGTGGAGTGTGCAGCATGGTTTGTATCACTCAGGGTTTAGAATTGTGCATAAATTATGTCAGTGTGTGTGTTCTGATTGATACCAGCAAGAGAAATTCCATGATGACCCTAAAGATGTTATCTGAAGACCAGACAAGTCAGTGAATATCTTTGTAGCTGTTAGTAAAGAAAGACACATTTGAGAACCAGGTAGCACCTACTTCTCTTGTCCTTTGGAACTAGGAAAGGGACCTAGAAATTAGACCTGAACTTGAAAAAGAGGGAATCTTTAATTAGCTGATATCAGACTTCTACTATTCCAGTAGTGGGTTGAGAGTTTAAAGTAGGAATTAATATAACTTTATTAAATTAAGTTTTATTTTTTACATGTTTGATAAGTGAAATGAGTTAGGTCTACATCATGGCAATTACAGTTTGAAATAATGACAAACATTTAAAAAAATATATCTATTTCATTTTTTAAAAGATTTATTTCTTATTTATTTATGCATACAGGAACTGGGGTGTAGACCAGAAGTCTGAAGGGTGAGAGTATTCCCCAGAGACAGAGTGGGGAGCAGAACAGGCAGACTGACTGAAATATACTGCCAAGGGGAGCAGCGGGCAAGAAAGGAGTGGTCTGCTGCACCAAATGTAGGTTAGTTCCCTGGGCGGGGTCGAACTCATGCTTTAGTGGCTGCCCATAACTTTATAGCGCTAAGACTTGAAACCCTGTGCCACCAAGAAGGCCCCAGTAATGACAAACATTTGATGTATTTCAGCTGTTTTTTATTCCTTGACCAATATTATTTTCTAGAATGATTGCAGACTCTTTTATAGAGAAGACATTTAATCTAAGTTACCACGCGCTCTCAGTTTAGACAAAAGTGGCTTCACTTCACATCTGCTGTTGCTGATAATATGTCCTTTCACTCATTTTATCTGTGAAACTTATCTCCTACTCACAGCTGAAATATTGTTTAAAATGCTTGTAACAGAATGGTAGTCACATTTTCTTGCTATCGTAGTGAATAGGGTTCCTGAAAGAACTTCCTCCCACGTAAAAAAAAATTATTTTCTGGACATTAGCTGTTTTTTTTAACATTTAACTTAATTCAACTCAATTCCAACAAACAACCAACATTCATACACTATCAGGATATTCAAAATTCCAACTGAATTCAGCTCAATTTAACACTACCTGGAGATAGCCATGTATATATAGATATAGATATATAGATATAGAGGTTGATATCTATATCTGTCTATATCTATATCTATATCTATATCTATATCTATATCTATATCTATATCTATATCTATATCTATATCTATATCTATATCTATATGGTTTAAAAAACCCTGCAACATAGCAAATCATTTTGGGAAGGAGATAAGGTAGTAAACTGAAATTAATATAGAAATACTTAAGGCAAATGACATTATTTCATAATATATTTGTCATTAATTTAAATTGATTTTATAGCAAAGAGTGTGATAAATTGAGTCTGAGAATAAGCTGGAGTGAAAATCAATTGTGTCATCAAATGGTTATTTTAAATATTTAGAAGTCGAGGCAATGAACAAAGAAGAGAAGCAGAGTAAAAGGCATAACTACGCAGATTTTCACATTCTCCAGGTGTTAGCATCCCACATTGATGTTAGAAAAATTTCTGCATAAAGTGTGCTTTTATGCTTTTTTTAATTGCAAAGTACTTACTAATAGAATGAATTCTAATATGTGTTGCCTTCTTATAATTCATTTAATTACAGCCAAGACAAGTTTGGCTCAGATATAGCAAAATGATAAGCTGGTGGAAAGTTTGCTTGTGGTAAATCTGTTTCCATGTCACTTTTCTGCCTAAAATGACAAGAAATTCTCAACTTGATACTATTTAATTCTCCTACTTAAAAAAAAAAAAAAGCAGCCTTAAAAAAATGGGCAGGGAAAGCTTCATGTTCAATATTTCATTATATTAAATCACACACCTGGTGGCGCAACAGGTTAGGTCTCAGCACTATGATGCTATCAGCAGCCTGTGCAGCATGAGTTCTATCCCGGGCCAGGGAGCTTCCCACATGGCTCAGCAGACCTCTCCTGTCTGACCGCTGCTCCCCTCAACAGTGTATTTCAGTTGATCTACCTGTTCTGCTCCCCACTCTGTCTCTGGTGAATCCTCCTACCACCCCCACACCACCAGCCTAGACCCCAGCTCTTATATGCATAAATAAATAAAAATCTTTAAAAAAAATTACACTTAAACATGTAATTGTCTAATCAATATTAGCACTGCCTCTCTCTGTCACTGACTTTTTTGTTTAAATTCATTTTCATTGTCCGCATCACTGCAGTTTATTTGAATCCTGGCATATTTTTTTTTTTTTTTTTGCTGATTGCTAATGGTTGTCCTTGTGAGTGTGTGTGCGTGGTGTTGTGTTCTTTTACTACTATGTGCTATGCCATTTTGTCCTAAAGTGGGGTGAAAATAGAGAATGAAGCACCTTCTGGGACTAAGTACTCAGCACACTTGCTTTGAGGAACTGCAAATCATAAGTTGAAGGGGATCCATTTTCTTTGCCTTCTCATATCTGTGTTGGTGCCCAGCTTGTGAATTATTTGCAGTAGAGGGTTTAATCCCTGAGCTATACCCCATTGTGGATTATTTTAGATTCTGCATTATTTACAATCCTGCATTGCCTGTTTGGTTCTTTGTCCATTGTTTCCCTAATTTTTGAATCGTTATCATATTATTCTGTAAGTACTTTAACACGTTTTCTTTAATTTTACAGCGTATTTATAATAGCAATATGTTACTGTTTTGTAGGAGTCATTGGGAAATCTAACATCTAGTGTCACTCAGTTTCCTTTAACTTGATTTTACATAGTTTTAAACGTGTATTTCTATGTCACTCAAGTTTTTGTTGAAAATTAGACATTTTTATATAATGTATTGTAACAACTCTGGATTTTATGTCTCTAATTTTTGTGATGTGTTTGTTTAGAAACCTGCTTGCACATAAACTGTAATCGGCACCCATCACGTGCAGCTATTGATGTGTCTTTAGGGTATTTTTCATCCTCTTTTTTGTCTAGCTTCCTGGGGAACCCTCCTGTATCTGAATAACTTAGTGATCAACCAGTGATTTAGGCAGATATTATATACAAAGACTTCAAACCTAGAAAACTTCTATCCTTTGAAAATATAATCTTGTGTAGGTAAAGGTTCTTATTCAAGATGTGGTACATATACACAATGGAGTACTATTCAGCATGGAAAGAAGATAAACACATGCAATTTGCCGCAACATGGATGGAATTAGAGGGAATCATACTCAGTGAAATAAGCCAAAAAGAAAAAGAAAAATATCGAATGGTTTCACTTATAACAGGACTATAGGGAGGCGGGGTGGGAGAGAGACACTCAGCGGTGG